>CAUYSK010081659.1:0-79293 GCA_963575035.1 Avahi laniger
GCTGGCAAAAGGGTGGCAGAATTGAGAATAGACACAACTCACAAGTAGCTGTTACTACCTGGAGGCAAAGAGGCCATCCTCTCACATACTGTTTGGTGGCTTTTGCATGCCACTAGTGGTGGGATCCCTCTCAGCATCTATACTAAGTCTCTAAGGTACCTTCCTTATTTTTCTCTGTACATTCCTTACTTTTCTCTGTTTTTCTCTGTACAGGGCTTTACCATCAGTCTGAAGTCTGGGATCCAGATGCCATTCCTAGGAACCCCAGATAAGCTAATACAATGAAAATGGAGAAACCATATTCTCTGGGCTGGCTTTCTTTGCTAGGATTTGTTCATTTATCATTCAGCAAACCTTTATGGAGCATTTATTTTGTGCCAATTCCTGTCATAATCAGTGCAGCCATAAAGATGAACTGTGTGATTCCAGCGGTCAGACATCAGAGCCTAGTGGGGACAGATGTGTGCCCAGACAGTTGAAGGAGAGTGCTATCACGGGCATTGCCATGCTGGTATATCAGCAGCTCATATACCAGCAGCTCAAGGAGGCAGGGATGGAAACACTGAGGGTGACAAATCATCAAGTGAATTTTGTGTCAGTGGCTTTGTGCCTTACAGAATATTCCCTAAGGTCTATAGCTTCTTTGTGGAAGGGGATTATTGCATTAGCTGTTTAGTGATTTAATTACCAGGGCAAGGATGTTAGTGATCTGTGATAGAGGTTCAGGGTTCTTTGTCAAGTCTTTCTGAAGACAATAAGCTTTGCTTCCTTCTCAGAGGAGAATCTATATGTTGAAAGATTCAGTCTGATAATAGGTTATGTTTTAATTTAGTGGCTTTCTTAAAAGTGGATTATAGCTGTAAAACTCTTAAGTAAGGAATTAGAGCTTAATCACCCAGTCAATGTCTTTTAGCAGAGCTGGGATCTGAGAAGCAGGAAGTTAACAATTTGACTACCAACTTTCCCTTAAGAGCCTATTTCATTTCATCACTTTTATCAACTTTATTTCAAATAAGGAAACTGAGTACATTTTCTTCCCTGCTCAGTACTTTAATTCTACAGGATTAAAGATCTTCTCTGTCCACTCCCCCGAACCCAGCTGGGTTTAGACAGGCTGCTCAACTCTTACTAGCCCTCAAAACTCTTTCCTTTTGCTAGGGCCTGTTGAGAACATTCCAGTCACCTGGGTCTTAGTGAGAGCACCTGCCTGAGGTGAAGAGTACCCTATCCTGATGCCTAACTCTCAGCGGCCACACAAAGAAATAATAGCAGCTATGTATTAGATGTCTATTTTATGAAAATAGAAACTTCACATAAATTCCCACTGAAAATTCACAGTACTCCTTTGAGGTAGCAACAGTTCTGACCGAAGTTCACACAGGTAGAAAATGACAAGGCTGGGATTCTAGTCTAACCTAGGTCTGACTTTGCGTCATGATACACTGTCTGCTTGTCCCTGACCTCCTGGAATATGGATATCTGCCAGAACCAGGCTGATGTTTTCTCCTGTGGACACTGTGCATTGAATAAAAGCACTCCCTAACCCTTTCCACTAGGGGCCTACAGTGGCTCAGTTTCCCTTCCTCATCAGCCTATATGGCTCAAGTCCTTGGGCTGTAATATTCCTGCTTTAGTTTCTTATAGGCCTTTGATCCAGTAATCAGGCCCTATTGGTGAGTCTGTAGGCTGGGGGTGAGGCAGCCTGGGTTCAAATTACCATTCTAATTACATGAGCAAGTCACTTGACCAAAATCTCAGAGTCCTTTGGTAGAGTAGGGATAAAGTACTTTGTGTCCTCCATCAAGACTTGCTTCTCCCTGGGACATCCAGGCAGACCTGAAGCCCAAGTCACTTGACCACAAGCTCAGTATCCTTTGGTACAGTAGGGATAACACATTTTCTGTTCTCTCCCAAGGTTTCTGCTTCGTCATGGAGCATCCAGGTAGGCCTCAGGTCCAGTCCCTGGTGCTGTGGCTACTCTGTCCCCTAGCATAAACCCCCTTATCCACTATTAGAGCATTTATCTTGAAAATATGATGGAGTAATGAACCCACTGATTCAGTTAACAGACATCCAGTTCACTAAGGGGCCTATAATGGGAGTGCGGTTTGGAGGGCCTTCCAGTGCTCGCGTCCCCAGAAAGGAATGTAGGTGGCGGTATGCGGTGGCTGTTGGCTGGTGGGCGGGGGGGACACGGTGGGTTTGTCCCTCAGTCTGACGCATGTCTGGACGGGAGGCAGGGCGGCGCACCCCTGCCCTCCCTGAGTGCTCACACTCCCAGGCCCCAGCTGCAGGCCCTTGCCGCGCTCACAACAAGACTATTGCTCAGTCACTATTGGGTCTGTGGAAGGATGTCGAATCAGAGGATGGATATTTTTTTTACTGAATACCACATTTAGCTCTATGTGATAAATATTCAGAAAAGTATTTTTTTAAACAAGGCAGACTGAAAATGTCTGCCAGCTGGCTGTCTCTGTACAGACATGTGTAAGGACGTCTTGCTGAGTGAAGAGGCAACTTCGGTTGCCAGAGCCTCCTGTCGAATGTGCTTCTCTTCTGCGGCGGAGTGGAAGGGAGCGAGGCCCAGGGGCCACGCCGCAGACTGGGCCTGCCACTGGCCAGGTGCAGGCAGGATGCGGCGGGTGGGAGAAGGGCCCTCTCTTTGTGTTTGGACTCTTGTGCGACCCAATTGACTTCTCTACCTCATCTGTGTAGTGTGTAGGTGTATACCCGAGTGACTGTGGAGAGTGTATTTATTTAACAGCGTGGTATAACAGAACCGAAACAAATAAAACACTAAATAAATATATTTTAAATTATAAAAAAAAAACAAAACCAAAAACAGTGGAACAGTTTCTCTAAGAAGTCCATCAGAGCAACTGATGTTCTGGAACATTGATGAGCTGCTGTTCCTACCTCAGCCATGAGACTCATACAGCCTGAAAGACATCAGATAGCAGGAAGTGGAAGAACTTGCCCCTCTGCTATGATTTGAATAACCCTAGAGAGCTACCATCACCGTCACCAAAACATCATCCCCCCAGCCACCACATCTTTAAACTTTTGTTTATTTTGAACAGGAAGTTTCACTGTAGGAATTTTTGATTGCCGAATATATGTTTATATTGATTCTGCAAACACAGACTAAGAACCTTCTAAGTACCTGGCCTTTCTTAGGTCAATGCTGGGACCATGGAGGTCCAATGGCATCAGTCATTGCTCTCAGAAACCAGTGGACTAGGCCAGAATGCAGAGTGACTGAGCACAGAAGTGATGAGAATAGGGAAACCAGGGCCTCGCTGCTCTGTAGGAACCCATCCTGGGAGTTATTCTGATCTTGTCCTGAATGTAAGAAGGTCACAGTCAGTGAGGAAAAGCACAAGGACACATAAGTCCCAGAAGTGGGCACCAGAGGCCCAAGTTGGGGGTCAGGGAAGGTGGCTTCTAGGAGGAAGGTACCTGGGGTTGGCCGTGGAGGAGGTTAGGTCAGACTCTCACAGAGAGGAGGGCAGGGCCTGAGCCCGGTGGAGGAAGGAGAGACCCAACAAGCCCTGTGCTTTGGGAACAAAGGGTCTTTGGGGTATAGGTTTAGCCACTTAGAAGTACTGGGGCCATGCCTCAGTGCTCCTGCAGTGCAGGGGCCGCAGTGGTGTGGCTAGCAGGCAGGGTTTGCTGGCCCTATCTGTGTCCCTTTGGGGCCCCCTGCAACGGATCCCACAGGGCAAAGCCTTTAACAGGAGCCCCTCTGTGCCCAGCAGGCTGCAGGGGCCCAGATGCCAATGCCCTTGCCTCCTGACACTGTAGCCTCCCTCACTGATCCCCTTGGTGCCTTGAAAATGCTGGTGTGTTTGGAATGTGCCCTGCATGAATGGAACTGGCCGGAGTCCTCAGACCAGTCCTCAGAAATGGCTAGAGCGCTCAGACCTCATCTTCAAGGATGCTCAGGTGCAGCTCCTGGTTCCTGTGACTTCCAGACCCTTAGGGAAGAAGTCAGGACAGAGATGGGAGGAGGGACACAGAAGAGGAGATTGGTGGGCAGTGAGGAGAGCTCATCCATGCCGAGAAGCTCCTCTCCACCCTTGACCTTGGAAGAGCCTCCTTGAAGACTGGCCCTGACTCTGCCTACATGGCCCAGCAGAAATGGGAAAATAGGTTCGGTGTCCCCACCTGAGTACCGCCTTCCCTGCACAAAACACAACTTCAGGCAGTGGTGTCCACAGGTTCTGTGATGCTGCTCCGGTTATCTCCAGTTAGGATCCTCCATCCTACCAGTGAGAGCTCTTGCTGCTCCACTTGCTAAATGTCTTGATATCATCCATGACTCTACAAAGCAAAATGAGAGGCACAGTTATGTAGGAGATCATGGAGAAGGGTGGCCTCATGGGAACACCCAGAAGCATTCTCTACCCACTCACACTTGACTATTCAATCTCATAGAGCAGCACACTTATTAAATGACTGCATCATTAATTCTTTAGCATCTGCTACTCTGAAATAAGGGGTTATTGCTGTGTGGGACACCAATATATTTACAGAATCCAGAAAGAGAGTGATCAATGAATGCATGGATGGATGGATAGATGGATGGATGGATGGATCGATGAAAGAGGAAGGAGACCCAAAGACAAGAAATAACTATCCAGGCAGTGGTTGGCTGGGACCGATGGCCCTGCACCCAGGAGATCAGATCAAAGCTCCGATGGGCCTGCTCACCTGCAGGCAAAGACCTTGTATCCAACTCCTGTGAAAGGTGGGCTCCTCCAGCTCTGGGAGAGCCTGGTTCAGCCTCAGCCTCTCCCTGGGCGCTGCAACTAAAGAGCACCCTTAGCTGTCTCCAAGGCCAAGGCCATCTTTGGGGAAGAAAGAGATGACATTGACAGCAGACCAGGAGGGGAAGAACACTTGTGTCCATGGTTCCCAGAGGAGGGAGGAGATAGCATTCCTGGCAGATGTGGGAGGAGAGGACACCCATGTCCGCAGTCTCCCAAGGAGGAAGGAAGTGGGATTGCAGGGATCTTGATGCATGAGGGGTGCATGTCAGGATGAGGTGGCAGGGCCCCGCTTACCTCCATGCCTTCTCAGCCCTCTGCAGGGAGACACAGGACTGGCAGGAGCAGTGGTTCTCTACCTCAGCCTATCACGGTACAGGAAGTATTTGACCAGTCCCAAAAGGAAGTGGGAGCCCTTGGGGCCACCATGCGGCTACCCAGAGAGAGTGACACGGTCCCTGCAGGTTCCAGGTCACAGGCTGTCCTCTTCCTACTGTTCCTGTTCTCCTCCCCCTTCTCTCCCTCCTCCTGTTCCTTCCCACCTTCTTCCTCCTCCTCTTCCCTTCCAGCTCCCTCTCTACATTCTCCTCCTCATCTCTGTGCCCCCCAGATCCCTGGGAATCCAGGCCATCAATGACCAGGACACTGGAGGTGTCCCCTGGGATGCAATGTGTCCTTTGGCTCGAGGACCAGGACCCACCTGCTTGGGACCTGGGCTCTGACGTCCTTTGCAGGAGCATCAGGGAGCCCAGGCGGTGGCAGTGGCAGCGCTCAGAGGAGGAAAGACAAGAGAGGGGTCGGAGAAGGCCTTGTCCCAGAATCCCCTTTCCACATTTGCAGCGTGCTGACATTTCAACAGGGTTTCACAAAATACTGAAAAGAGCAACCCCCCACCACAGTTTAAAAAAATCATACACAACGTAAAACACAAAATGACCAAAATATGAAAGCACCATGTTTACAGCATGTAACCCCCAATTCCTACTCGATGCCACCATGTCATCTGTATTCTGAAGTTTCGTGGTGTGAACTGCTTTGCAGGTGCTTTACCTGCTGTGCTGAGCCAGTCCCCTGGATGTCCATCTTCCAAAAACGTGTTGAACTCTTCTGTCGTTGTCGTCCTGCAACACTTAAAATCTTCAAATACTTTACTTTTTGAACAGGTTTATTGAAATACAGTCCACTTCCCATACAATTCACCCATTTAGAGAGTGTGGTTCAATGATGTTTAGTGTACCACAGAGTGGTACATCCATCACCAAAGTCAATTTTATAGCATTTTCATTACTGCAAAAAGAAGAAACCCCGCACCCTGCAGCTATCACTTCTTCCGCCCTCATTCCCTCAGCCCTAAGCAATCCCGGTTCTATTTTCTGTCACTGTCGATTTCCCTATTCTGAACATTTCGTAAGAATTTATTCATTCGTGGTCCTTGCTTCTGGCTTCTTTCACTTAGCATAATGTTTTCAAGGTTCATCCATGCCGTAGCGTGTATCAACAGTTAATTCCTTTCTATGGCTCAGTAGTATTGCTATTGTGTCATAGGGATACACCACATTTTGTTTATCCATTCATTGGTAGCTGCACATTTGGGTTGCTCCCACCTGTTGGCTATTACGAATAATGCTGCTATGAACGTTTCTGTGCAGGTTTCCTTGTGGACATTTGTTTTATTTCTCTCTGGTGTGTACCTAGGGGAGCAATTGCTGGGTTATATGCCAACTGTGTTTAACATTTCGAGGAACTGCCAGGCTGTTTTCCAAAACAGCCACACCATTTTACATTCTCACCAGCAGTGCATGAGGCTTCCAACTTCTCCACATTCCCTTGACCACTTGTCTGACTTTTTGATTCTACCCGTGTTAGTGGGTGTGAAGTGGTATCTCACAGTGGTTTTGATTTGTATTCCCCTGATGAGCAATGATGTTGAGCATCTTTTCATATAATCCTTTACTTTTAACGGCATTTGGGGAAGGAGAGGAGATAAACAAGTACATTTGATCCACTGTATTTAACTGGAAACACAGTAGCTCAAGTGACCTGCTCCTGCTGGTCTGCTGTCAATGCCATCTCCTTCTTCCCCAAAAATGGCCTTGACCTTGGAGATATGGCCAAGGGTGCTCTTTAGTTGCAGAGCCCAGCGAGGGGCTGAGGCTGAGCCAGGTTCTCCCAGAGTTGGGGGTGTCCATCTTTCACAGGAGTTGGATACAAGATCTTTGTCTGTAGGTGAGCAGGCCCATTGGAGCTTTGATCTTATCTCCTGGGTGCAGGGCCATCCAGTCCCAGCCAACCTCTGGCCTGGATAGTTGTTTCTTCTCTTTGAGTCCTTTCCTCTTTTATATATCCATTCATCCATCCATCCATCTATCCATTCATTCATTGATCACTCTCTGTCTGGATTCGGTAAATATATTGGTGTCCCACACAGTGATAACCCCTCATTTCAGAGTAGCAGATGCTAAAGAATTAATGATGCAGTCATTTAATAAGTGTGCTGCTTTATGAGAGTGAATAGTCAAGTGTGAATGGGTAGAGAATGCTTCTGGGTGCTCCCATGGGGCCACCCTACCCCGTGATCTCCTACATAACTGTGCCTCTCATTTTGCTTTGTAGAGTCACAGGTGATATCTAGGCATTTAGCAAGTGAAGCAGAGACATTAAACCGGATAACTGTGTTAGGAGTCTCTTATGGTCTGTGCTTTAGTTCTTCAGATTAACACACTTCATTTCTGTGGCATTAGCAGAGGCTGCTGGAGGAGGAAATCAGGAGCCAGCAAAGTTTGTCATATTAGAGGAAACTTTGAGAGTTTCCCTTTAATTGAAATGACCTAAGAAATACATGATAAAGAGCTAAAGCCATTATATTGAAGTATTAAAAGCTAATGGGACCTCAGAATTCTGAGGGTCTAGTGTTATATTTCTTTGGGAAGGTCTTCCCTTCAATTTTGTGGCTTTGAAGGAAAAATAGTACATGGAACTATGCGTGTAGGAGGAAGGGACACAAATCTCATTATCCTGGGCTTGCAAATCAAGCAGTGTGATTTATCAATAGGATGATAAATGTTGTACCCAGATAACCCTCACATTTCATACTTGGTGACCAGTTTAATGAGAAAGATGAAGAGTAAGGTAGAAAGGAGATTTCTAATCTGGATGACAGAGATGATTTCAAATACAGGAAGAAGAGCTGGTAATATTAATATATATGCAATTCACAGGAAAGGAGCTAGGTTGCTATGTTGACTGCAGAATTCTCTAGTAGCAATCCCCAACCTTTTTGGCACCAGGGACTGGTGTCATGGAAGATAATTTTTCCATCAATGGGGGGCAGTTGTTGTGGTGGTGGAGGTGGTGGAGCTCAGGTGGTGATGCAAGCGATGGGGAGTGGCTATGAATACAGATGGAGCTTCCCTGGCTCATTGGCCATTCACTTCCTGCTGTGTGGCCTGGTTCCTAAATTTCATGGAAGAGAATTTTTCCCGGGATGGAGGGGGGGGGGAGTGGGCGACAATGGGGGGATGGAGGGGAAGTGGAGCTCAGGTGGTGATGTGTGCAGGCTGGTTCCTAATAGGCTAGGGACCGGCACCAGGCCACAACCCAGGGGTTGGGGACCACAGCTCTAGAACATCTAAAAAAAAATTTAAGAGGGATATAGTAGAGATGCTTTTTGCTTCTAGTGAAATGGAATGATAAAGAAATTCCAGTAAAATTTTTAACACTTTAGGACTATTATGTCAAACTGTCTAATTTATAATAGAAAATAAGGCAGAAAATCTGGTAGGTTTTTGAGTGATTTTGCTGTGTCTTTAGCTTCGCTTTGCTTTGTTGGTTTGGAAGGAAACTACAAACTCAGTTTCAAGGATGCGTGTTGAACAACTTCAGATTTAAACTATTTATAACTGCCAACTATTGTGTATGTTTTTCATTTGATATTATAAATCTCCAGTTTGCATGGGAATCACCTGGAATTCATTTTAGATGGGTGATTCTCAAAGACATTTTTAGTTAGTTAGAATTCTAAAACTGTCTGACTTCTGGTTTCTGTTGGAGTGTTTTTGAGTTCTAGTAAGCATTCTCCCCAAGTACTGTAGGAGCCAGTTTTTTATTTCTAGTGGCCGATAATTTCATTCAGAAATGTGTGGTTTAATTTTTAGAGATGGAAAGCTTTACTAATGAATTAAGTTAAAATATTTTCACAAAATGGTCCAATTAAAATTCACATATAATATACATAATATATAACATTTTGTTCATGCATCCCTAATAGCAGACACATGCTTTAGCTGAGAATGAATGAAAACATATGGGCATGCGTATGTTATCATGATATCAAAACAGTGTGTTCATTACAAGATATTTTGTGGAATTATATTTGTTTCAAATATGGTATGTGCTATGTTGCAATAATGAGAAAAGTTTTTCTGTCAAAATGTTCTTTATGGAGTTTATACAAAGGGCAGCCAGGAAGGGCAGCATTCTAGAGAAATCTGCATCTATAGTCCAGGTCCATCCTTGAGTGTTGCATCTCTCTTGGTGTTCTTTTTTTCTTTCTCTCATCTTTTGTCATGGACTTAAATTGTGATATAGAAAAACAATGGTTGATTACATGATTTAACGAAAATATTACTACACTGGAGTTCAGAGGTTCTTCTTTCTTTTGTATCATGAATATATTTATGATTATTCAAACTCACCATCCTCAATGCCTACATCTAGTTGGTCCATTGTATCTTTTTTTTACCCATATTCCATGCACATTTCTGCTGTGTGCCTTCACTATGCCAACTACCTGCAATGCCAGCCTCCTGTCTTTTGATGTATTTACAGCTGATGAGTCCTATTCTAGGTGCCACATCTTTTTCTACAGACTTCCTCAATAAATCCAGACAGCTCTGTTTGTCTTCACTTTTGGACCTGAGCAAGAGTGAGACCCATCTCTATTACAATAGAAAAATCAGCTGGGTGTGGTGCATGCCTGTAGTCCCAGCTACTCAGGAGGCTGAAGCAGGAGGATCACTTGAGCCCAGGAGTTTGAGGTTGCAGTGAGCTACAGTGGTGTCATTGCACTCTAGCTGGGGCGACAGAGGGAGACTCTGTCAAAAAAAAGTTATTTAAAAATTTGTTTACATTATCTTATTTAATTCTCACGTAGACCTTATGATTCAAGTTCATTATCCCTATTTCACTGACAGGAGGGATGTGAGGTGATGCCATGAACCAGCTTCAGACTTGGATTCTAGCTTCCACCTTGTTACAAATGAGGTTTGCAGTGGTAATGGGGCAACTTACACACTTGAAACTTCAGTTTTCTTTTCTGGAAAATATGTAAGCAGGACACAGTGCTGTGGAGTCCATTGCAATGAAGCATTCCTCAGAGATTTGGTAACTTTCAAACACCATTAAAGTGACATTAACTTATCATCATTAAGAAAATGTAGTTCCCTGGAGGGTAGTAATTGTGTCCCTTTTTCATCTTTTTATTTTCCAAACACTTAGCAGGACACCTAACGCACAGTGAGTGCTCAATGAATAGATGGATCAATGGGACAGGGGTTGGCAAACTTTTTCTGTAAAGGGCCAGATAGTAAATATCTTAGCCTTTGTGGGTCCTCTGTTTCAACTACTCCGTGCTGCCTGCTGCCCTTGTGGTGCAAAAAGAAAATATGTAAATAATGAACATGGATGAATTTCAATAAAATTATTTATGTACAATGAAATTCGAATTTTATATAATTTTCACTCTTAATTAAATGCTCTTTTATTTTTTACAACTGTTTAAGAATGTAAAAACTGTTCTTAGCTCATAGGATGTACAAAAACAGATGGGCAGGAATTATTATCTTGCAAAGCCCTGGAATAAAATATGAATATCAGTTAAATTAAGCAATTGAATTGGATTTTTAAATTTATTATGTCAACTATATGAGCATATTTTTAATAATCTCATTTAAATAGATAAGAATATTTGATCATTTACTAATATAATATTGTGAACATTAGAATCATAGAGGAAAACTTGAACATACTGTACTGGCTTAAATATAATTTTATCTTTCTTGTATTACGCTATGTAGACTTTTGTCAGATATTGTGGATTTGGATTGTTAACTCATTTCTGGATTCATTTAAGTAGATTGGAAAAAAACTGAAAAGGAAAGTATGCATTGAGGAACAATTGATGAGGCGATAAGATGATGTAACCTGCTTGGTGTTACAGAAAGTCACGAAACTGTGCAGACTTGGTCCACTGTGAATTCATGCTATCTAACCTCACTTGGGTTCTTGATGCTACTTGTCAATTCTTTTCTTTATTCATTGCTTGTTAAATTCTTATTGCATTCCTCATAGCAGCTGTTTTAGATTTTCTATGCTTTCAACTTCCAATCTCATCAGCTCTCCCTCACTCTAAGCAGATGACCTCTGCTCCTTTTGGACATGTCAGCCAAAGTGAGCTCCTGCAGGTTTTCTCCCCTTGTCCTCAGATATCTCTGCCCCCGCTTCATCCCCATAACCTTATGTTCCTCTTGATCTTCACTTCCTTTTTTTCCTTTTGCAGGGGCAAATGTGTCTCTTCTCTTTCCATGACAAAATTGTCACTTATGCTCTGTCTACCACTATTTTTTAACCTCTTCCATAAAATTGTTCAATCAATGATTTCATTTATCTCTTATGTTAGCACCTTTCTACCTTTTTACTGGCTTTATCGTTTCTTCTTACAGATGTTCTCAGATCTCCCAGTCTTTGAAAACAGGGCTTATTTAGCATTTTTTCACTGATGTCTTATGTCATCCAGCCTCTGTTCTGCTTGGTTGAGCTTCTGTTCTCACTGGTAGGTGGCCACACACATCACCTTTCTACTCTTGCTTTAACACAGTCAACAAAAATCCATACCAAATTTAATCACCTCTTGGGCCTTCTACTGTTTTAAGATCACTGTTCGATCTCCTTTATGTTAACCATTTTATGTCTCAAAAGTATGGTCTAGGTGATTTGTTTGAGTTCCTTGTAGATTCTGGGTATTAGTCCTTTGTCAGATGTATAGTTTGTGAATATTTTCTCCCATTTTGTAGATTGTCTATTTACTCTGATTATTTCTTTTGTTGTGCAGAAACTTTTTAGTTTAAGTCCCATTTACTTATTTTTGTTGTATTTGCTTTTGGGGTCTTAGTCATAAATTTTTTGCCTTGGCCAATGTCCAGAAGAGTTTTCCAAATTTTCTTCTGGAATTTTTATAATGTCAGGTCTTATATTTAAGTCTTTAATCCATCTTGAGTTAATTTTCATATGTGGTGAGATATAGGGATCCACTTTCATTCTTTTGCATGTGGCACTCCAGTTTTCTCAGCACCATTTATTGAATATGGGTCCTTTCCCCAGTATATGTTTTTGTCTGCTTTGTCAAAGATTAGTTGGTTATAGGTGTGTGGTTTTACTTCTCAGTTCTCTATCCTGTTACCTTGATCTATGTTTCTATTTTATGCAAATGACCAAAAAACTTATGAAAAGATGCTCAACACCCCTAATCATCAGAGACATGCAAATCAAAACCACAATGAGTTACTACCTTTCCCCTCTTAGAATGGCCATTATTTAAAAGTCAAAAAAGAACAGATGTTGGCATGGATGCAGTGAAAAGGCAATGCTTATATCAGTTGGTAGGAATGTAAACTATTAATAGTACAACCTCTATGGAAAACAGTATGGAGATTTTTCAAAGAACTAAAAGCAGATCTACTATTCGAACCAGCAATCCCACTACTGGATATCTACCTGAAGGAAAATAAGTCATTTTATAAAAAAGACATCTGCACCTGTGTGTTTATTGCAGCAAAACTCACAATTGCAAAAATATGGAACCAACCTATGTGCCACCAGCTGATGAGTGGATAAAGAAAATGTGGTATATGTATATATACCATGGAATACTACCTAGCCATTAAAAAGAATGAAATAATGTCTTTTGCAGCAACGTGGGTAGAACTGGAGGCCATTATTCTTAGTGAAGTAACCCAGGAAGAAAAAACCAAATACCATATGTTCTCACTTATAAGTGGGAGTTAAGCAGTGGGTATGCATGGTCATACTGAGTGACTTAATGGGCATTAGGGACTCAGAAGGAGGAGGCTAGGAGGGGGGTGTGGGATGAAAAATTACCTGTTGGATACAGTGTGCACTATTCAGGTGATGGGTAAATTAAAAGCCTAGACTTCTCCACTATGCAATTAATGCATGTAAAAAAATCCACTTGTATCCCTTAGATCCATTCAAATCAAAAATGAAAAAAAAGTATGGTCTATATGTGATGCCTTTACCTATTATGACTTATTCCTTTAGTCCTTGCAATCTGCTTTCTCTCTTCACTGTTATTTTGAATCTGTTTTCAAGAAACACCAGTGACCTTCTAGGGCATAAATACAACAAATTTTTATTGATAATAATATTCTTTTAATTCCCTAGCATTTACCCTTTGATAACTAATGCCTGATTTTTGGAAACTTTTATTCTTTGGCCTCTGTAAGAGTGCTCACTTCTTACCTGAGGTTGTTCCTTCTCTGAAAATGTGGGTTATTCTGTTTCCTCTCTGCTTCAAAGACTGGTGTTCTCCAAAGTCATATCCCAATCCCTCTCTTTTTCTTCTCTCTCCATCTAACACCCTACCCATCTGTATTCTGTCTTTTTAGCTTTAGGCTGATGGCTCACACATCTTTCTAGCCCTCTCTTTCATAAATACCCATTCTGCACTGTTAAGAGTCTGGTGGACATTTCCCCCTGAATGTCTTGCGTGCATCTCAGACTCATCATGCTTAAAACTGAACTAATGATCTTTTCATTCAAACTGTCTCTCACTCTACTAATTCAATTCCTGAATTTAAAAAAAAAATGAAGCTCCATTTTCTCAGTGATGAAATCTCAGAGCCATCCTTGACTCGTTCCTTTTTATTGTCTACCACAGACAATCACTTCTCACATCCTGACAAGTTTACCTTTGGAATATTTCAGCGTCTTCCCCTTTCTTTGCTTGCCTGCTGCTATTACCTTAGTTTAGCCTTTAATCACCACATACTTAAGAAATTGGTGGTATTAATCTGTATCGGTCTCATTCTTACAGAGTCACCTTTCTCTAATGTATTTTGACACCTTCCTAAATCTTGAGTTCATATTACTTCATTTTGGTTATTTGTTACTTTCCTGCTCAATAATAACTAGCAAATATAGAGGGCCCACTATGTGTAAGGCACAGTTCTGAGCAGTTCAAGTTCTAAATGAATAGAGTTAATTTATCCTCACAAGAATCTTATGAAGTAATTAGTATTATCATTTAACTGTGGAGAACACTGAGCCTTATAGAGTTCAGCAACTCACCCAAAGCACACAGCACATGAGATGTAAGGCCTGGAATCCAAGGTTGCCATCTTCCCAGTGCAGGATGTGAGGGGGTGAGGGGACAGCACCCAGGCTCTTAGCCATTATACTGTAATGAGTGACCAAGTGAAATTCAGACTTACTAACTTGGCTTCCAACTCTCTGTCCTCCATCTGCTTTTAATTTTCAGAAATATCAAACACAAAATCAGTGTAATGGCTCATCTATCCTTCTCATAATTCTCATACATATGCACCAGTGCAGGACTTTGGTCTGCATAGTTCTATTTATATTGTTCTCCTGACTCCCGCGATGCTACCCTTCCTCCCCCAACAAGCTATAAATCTAAGCTGCAAATATAAAACCTCTCCATCATCTTTCAACAGTTACTTAAGCACTGCAGAGTCTGCCTCACCCTTGAGTGACTCTTGTTCCCTGGCTACCAATTGCACTTTTTTGTTTCAATCTATATTCCCTTTATCATATGTTGGCTGATATCCAGAACATTGATATTTGTTATCTCCTCTACTAGACTGTAATTTCTACATGCATTAAAGCCATATTAAATGGCAGCCAAATGATTGAAATGGGTCTGATATATTTCCTGATTATCATTTTCAAAAATACAAAAGTTCAGTTGAAGAAAGAGAAACAGTAGCTTTCCCCCCAAATACCAAATGACCTCAGATTATGTCACAGGTTCTGGTTTTTAGTTACTGTTGAAAGCTCAAGTACTGTTACCACAAGAATAGAGATTGTCCCAGTAGCTCTGACTCTGAATAAACAGGAAGTATGGTACCAGAAATCTGGCATGTGAACCTGGTCTCGTGAAACTTCTGGTCCCAGTGCTTGAGCTTTTTCATACCTCTTGCTAAATCTTTGCAAGTGTACCCATCATTCTCTATTACCTAACTAGTTGAAATTCTAGAATATCAGTTCCATACAGAACAGATGAAAACCAAATGTTACAAGACCACAAGCTGTTACAATGAAATCTTCCTGACAAACAGAGCTGTCAGTTTTGTGCGATGACGTGGTTGCAGGGATACGCACAGTAGGATGATGAAGAAGTACTAAGTTAAAATGTCATAGGACTGTATTTCCCTCTTTTAGCTACTCCAAATGCAGACTGCTCTTGCCTTTGGAAAAGTATCGTTGGAGGATACAGTAAATTTGGATCCACTTTTTTCCTATTAGGCTCAAGTCTAGCCAAACTAGACCCCCTTTATCAGAGGCTCCATGAAAGTTCATATTATTTTCTGATTTTATTATGGCCATGAACTTTCTAAAATTAAATTTGTAATTATAGCAAGAGCTACCTAGCTTGTAAGAGTTTAGATTTGCTAATATTTATTCGTGCCTGAAATACCAAGCCAAATAGTTCTTGAATTGAGGCTTCTTAGTTCTTCCTTTACTTCTGACTTTGAATCAGCAAAATGGGCAACTTTGTATATGATTTGTATAGCAATCCAGGCACCTTGAAGATGTCAATAAATGCCTGTTGGCTGTGCCATTTTAAGAAGTATAAGGTCTGTGAAACAGATCAGTAGAAGAATATACTGTCAAAGGGTAGTGGGCACAATCTCTCCTCCTATATGTGGGATTCAAGAGCTCCCATCCTAATGTTAAACGATTCAGATGTTGTGCCTCATATTTGTTGCTTTTTCCTGTGATCTGAATTTTTGTCTGTGCTTATGTTTCTGTTTTGATATTCTTCTAACCTAGAATTCTGGGTTCAAAGGCATAATGTGAAAAGAAATTACAGGTACAAATAAAGGGTTTGGAAGATTTCAGAAGGGAAAGATGAATTTTGGGTGGAGATGGAAGTTAGAGAAGACTTTATAAAAGAATCAAGCTCAGGAGTAAGAAAGATGTGGGATGATAATGTACTCTGAAGTTAAAAGTCATTGTTTGATATAACTTTAGGTGTTTAGTAAGCTTATGAGATAACCAGCATAATACCTCCCAGGAAGATATTTCAGGCCATGTTTAAGCACATGTAAATCCATGCACCTCATAATGCTCTAGGCATTAGCCATTAGTCAAGAGAATATGTTTTCTTCCATCTACCAGCATAAAAATTGCACTTATCTCTGGGGCACACTCTGAAAATGATCAAAATCTTTTAAAACAAATAAAAAACCCAAAACAAAAGTAAAAAAAAAAAAACCTACAAATCCTCTAAACTCTGTAAGTCAACATTATATTGCCTAAGAAAAACCTGTGAAGCTCCTATCCTGGGTGTATTTTTCCTATATCTTTCATTAAAATTGATATATATTTTTTTGAGACAGTTCAAATGATAGTAAAAATCAGATTGTGTTTTAAATTAATTATGATCGAACTTAGCAGAAATAAATGCCTTTCAAGTTAGGTATGTGTAGAACTCCCTTTCTCCCTTTAAATACTTAAAGACACAACAGCTTACTAGATGGAATACAGTAACCAATAAGACAAAAGCTTGGAGTGTTTCCAAAGGTTTACATCCTCCAATTTAAAAGGTTTTCTAGCTACAGTCACCTAGCTGTCCAAACCTCCTTCAGGGGTATTGGATGCTGATTTGTTGTGGAAAATGGTGACCAGAGTGCTTAGAAATGACCTTGAGCACTGACTACTAAGAAGGTTGACAAAGGTTGAGGGCAAACCTCATTCTAGAGAGTTGACTAAAACACTTATATTCATGATTAAAATAAAGAGACAGAACGGAAGACTGAACTGTAGGTTGAGAGTCTAGGAGAAATGGAACAGAAGGGAGGGTTGAGTTGAGTAAAACTTTCTGAACTGAGCCAATGAGTCTGAGGATATTTCTATTGGATACTTACCATGTGGCTTCTTTTTTTTTTTATTTCAGCATAATATGGGGGTACAGATGTTTAGGTTATGTGTGTTGCCCTTGTCCCCCCTCCCCCCCAGTCCAAGTTTCAAATATGTCCATCCTATCTATTGCGTGGTGCGCATTGCACTCTTTGTGTATGCATATACCTGTCCCTTCCTCCCTCCTCCCTCCTCCCTCCTCCCCCCTGCCCAACATCCAGTAGATGTTATTCTTATATATGCACTTATGTGTTGATCCGTTAATACCAATTTGATGGTGAGTACATGTGGTGCTTGTTTTTCCATTCTTGGGATACCTCCCTTAGTAGAATGTGTTCCAGCCCTTTCCAGGAGTATATAAGAGGTGCTATATCACCATTGTTTCTTAAAGCTGAATAGTGAAGTATCTTAAGAATGGAGAAACAAACACTTCATATACTCACTATAACATTGGACTAACTGATGAGCACACATGTGCACAGTGTGAAGTAAAACTCTGTCAAAATCAACCAAGGGAGAGTGGGGAGAATGTTGTGGGAAAAACATAACTAAAGGGTACAGTGTACACTATTTGAGTGATGAGCATGCCTATAATCAGGACTCAAGCATTACAAAAGTAATCTATGTTACCTAAATCATTTGTACCCCCTTAATATTTTGAAATAAAAATATAAAAAAGAGGTACATTTAAAACATGAACACACACCACACACACATTCGCACCCACACATAAACCTATATTTCCTTATTTGGCAATAGCACAAAATGTATACTTTCTACTGAGTGGTCCCAAGTAAAATAATGTAATTATATCACTTATATTTCTTCTTTTCAAATTTCTGTGTTAATTTTTGGCTTTATTTGGGCCCATAGGATTATCTAGTTTATGTACCCATAGTTATTATTGTTACAATGTTATTTTTAACATTTATCTTCACTTTTTGTAAAATTATATTTAACATTTATAGTCTGTTTTATAACTATATTTGTCCCATTGTATGTTTACTTGATTTCAATGTTCAATGACAGTTAATATATACTATCATACACCATAACTCCCAATTCATGAGTTTTTTTTTTTCTTAATCTGCCAGCTGGTATACATTTTGAGTAAAGTTTTCTTGTTTGTTTGTTAGTGCTTTTTGTTTGTTTGTTTTAGGACCAACAATACAATTTGCAAACTTCTGAAGCAGGGGGAATGGAGTAGACTTTATTTGAAAATTATTCTGTATCTCTGCTCTAAACTAGCTGGGGGTTGGCTGTAGAACTGATGAAGGCACTCATTTTTCTTTCACCTAACTTGGGACTCCAGTGGAAAAGCAGCAGCAGGCACTGTTTGTAAAAGCAACAAAGCAATTATAAACCACAGATGCCCAGGAAAAGAGATCATGAATGGAAACTTAACAACAGACAAACAAAAGCCCAGAGGAAAAGCTGGGATGAAAATCTTTGGGAAATTTTCATGTTAAAAAATATCTATGTATACAAGGGAATTTAGAATGCCACATACACGCCCAGCCAAGACACGTTCTGAGAAAAGACCTTAAGTTTTCATATTTGGTTAATCACTGGGCTCAGAGCAGACCTAGCTAAGTGTTAAAGGTGTGCCACAGCACAGAGAAAATCCAAATATAGGGAAAGCTTCTAACATTCAAGAATATATCTGTCAAAACATTAGCTTAAAATTAAAAAAAAAAAATAACCAAAAATCATTTGCTGAACACAATCTAAAAAAACCCAGAAACTTTAATAATCGCATATAATGGAAAATAATCTTTCCAACAATATTTTGAAAAACTCTTAAAACATGGTCTACTGTAGCCTTTAGTAACAAAAAAACAAACACTAGGAAAGAACAGAATTTTATTTCAAGAGTTACCACATTATAGTAGTTAAAAATTCAATATACAAAAAAAAAAATCACAAAGCATATAAAGAAACAAAAAATACCTGAAACAAATAAACAATATAAACTGATAGGCACCAACCCTGAGAAAGTCTAGACATGGGAATGCCTAGGAAAATATTTCAAAACAATTGTCTTAACTATGCTTAAAGAGCTAAAGAAAGATATGTTCAAAGAACTAAAGAGAATTAGAAAAATAATGTATGAGCAAAATGAAAATATTAACAAAGAAATAGAAATTATTGAAAAGAACTAAGGAAAAATTCTGAGCTGAGAAACATGATAATTAAAAAAAAATCACTAGACCGGTTCAACAGAAGATTGAGGAAGCAAAAAGAGATGAATGAGAAAACTTAAAGATAGGACAATTAGAATTATTAAGTCTGAGGACAAGAAAAAGGAAGAAGAAAACTAAACACAGACTATAAGACTTCTGGTGCACCATTAAGTGATCCAAAAATGCATTATGAGAGTTGCAGATAGAAAATAAAGAAAAGCTAGAAAGATTAAGGGAAGAATAAATAATGGCCCAAATTTCTCGAATGTTATAAAAGACATGAATCTACAAATCCAAGAAGGTCAACAAACACCAAATAAGATAAACACAGATACATCCTGAGACACGTTATATTCAAACTGCCACAAACAAAGTGGGAATCAATGCAACAAGATGAAATCAACTCGTCACCTATAATAGAATTATTCCCTGACTTCTCACTAGAGAACTTGGAAGCCAGAAGGCAAAGAGATGATATATTAATATCTAAAGTACTGAAAGACAAAAAAAAAAACTTTTATATGAGAATTCTCATACTTGCAAAACTGTCTTCAAAAATGAGGAATATATGAAGACATTTCCATATAACCAAAGTTGAGGAAGTTGACTACCAGTAGACCTTCCGTACATGAAATGCTAAAATGAGTCCTTCAGGATAAAATGAAAGGATGCTAAAAAATAAATTGAAGCCACATGAAGCAATAAAAATCTTGAGGGAAAGGGTAAATACATGGGTTATATAAAACCCACTATTACTGCAATTTTAGTTTATAACTCCAGTTTTGATTTTCCACAGGACAAAAAAATGCATAAAATAATTATTATCTCTGTCATTGGGCACACAATGTGTAAAGATGTAATTTAGGACATCAGTAACATAAAAGAGAGTATAAAATGTATAGGAGTAGAGTTTTCGTATGTGGTTGAAGTTAAGTTGTATCACTTAAATTAGATATTTATAATTTTAGTATGTCATATATAATTTAATTAGCACCACAAGGAAAGTATCTGCAGATTATATTCAAAAGGAAATGAGAAGAGAATTGAAATATACCATTGGAAAAAAAAACTAACTAAAAACAAAAGAAAAATAGTAAGAAAAGAAATGAGGGACATAACACTATGCAATGAAGAAAAAAATGACAAAAGTGTAATAGTAAGTACTTCCTTATCAGTAATTATTTTAATGTAAATGAAATACACTCTCTAATCAAAAGAGAATGATTGAAAGAATGAATTTTAAAAAGCTTGATTTATGTGTTGTCCACAAGAGACTCGCTTTAGATCTAAGGACATAAGTAGGTTGAAAATAAAAAGATAGAAAAGATATTCCATGCAAAGAGTAACCAAAAGACAGCTAGGGTGGCCATAGTAATATCAGAAAAAATAAACTTTAAGTCAAAAACTGTTAAATGAGACAGAGAAAGATATTTTTATTGCTAAACGGATCAATTCATCAAGAATATATAAAAATGATAAACATATATGTACCAAGAAAAAAGCCTCTAAAAATCTGAAGCAAACATTAACAAAACTGAAGGGAGAAATAGATAGTTCTACAACTATAGTTTGAGTCTCCAATATCCCAGTTTAAAAAATGAATAGAACAAATAGATAGAACTAATGTTCTAATGAATACAATGAATCTAAGGAAATAAAGGACTTAAAATACAAACCTATTAAACTTAACAGACATGTACAGAACATTTCACTTAACAACAGCAGAATATATATATATATATATATATATATATTTTTTTTTTCTGAAGTGCACATGTTACATTCTCTAGGACAGACCATATTGTAGGCCACAAATAAGTCTTAATATATTTTTAAAAGATTTATATCACACAGAGTATGTTTTCCAATCACAATGGAATGAAATTAGAAATCAATAACAGAAGAAATACTGGAAAATTTACAAATATGTGGGACTTAAACAACACACTCAAATTACCAATGGATAAAAGAAGAAATAACAATGAAAATTTAAAAATACCTGCAACAAATGAAAATGAAAACACAAGATACTAAAATTTATGAGATGCAGTGAAAGCAGTAGTAAATAAAAAAATTATAGTAATAATGGCTATCTTAAAATATAAGAATTATCTCAAATTGACAACATTGGATCTTAAGAAACCACAAAAAAGAAGAGTAACCCAAAGTTATCAGAAGGAAGAAAACAATAAAAAAATGGAGGAGAAATAAAGAAAATAAACAATTCAAGAATAATGGACAAAATCAATAAAATCAAAAGTGGGTTATTTGAAAAAATCAAAATATTAACAAACTCTTAACTAAGCTGACTTTAAAAAAAGAAAAAAAAGAGATTCAAATTATTAAGGTAATAAATAAAAGTGGTGATATTACTACTGATTTTAGAAAAATAAAAAGAACAAGAGGAGAACACTATAATCAATTTTATGCCAATAAATTGGACAACCTAGAGGAAAGGACAAATACTTAGAAACATACACTCTGCCAAAACTGATTCATAAAGAAGTTTTTAAAAATCTAAATAAACCTTAAACAAGTAAGGAGATTGATCAAAAACTGCTAAGTAAGAAAAGCCCAAGACCAAATGTTTTTACTGGAGAATTCAAGCCAACATTTTGTTTGATATCTATAACTCTTGTAACATACTTCAGCAAAGATAGATGCATAGATAGATAGATACATACATACATACATACAGCAGAATGTTAATTGTTGAATCTGCATAATGAGTCTCTACTTTTCTGTATATAAAATATTTGCATAATAAAAGTAACAACAAAATAACTGTGTGTAGTAAAACCATTAGGCTAGTATGTTACTAGTAAAGGTTTGCCTCTATTCCATTCTGTTCAGACTTTCCCATTTCTATTGAGTTATGAAAATCTTGGTTGAAAAAGGATAGGCACCCAGTCCCTTCTGGCTTGTAAAGTTTCAGTTGAAAAGGACTTCAAATTAGTGGAACTTCTGTAGAAAAAAATTTGAAGATACCTCAAAGAGCTACAAGTAGAACTACCATTTGATCCGGCAATAACACTATTAGGCATCTACCCAAAGGAACAAAAGTCATTCTATAATAAAGACATCTGCACTCAAATGTTTATGGCAGCACAATTCACTATAGCCAAGGATGTGGAAACAACCCAAGTGCCCATCAATCCATGAGTGGATTAACAAAATATGGTATATGTATACAATGAAATACTACTCAATTATAAGAAACAATGGTGATCTAGCACCTCTTATATTTTCCTGGATAGAGCTTGAGCCCATCCTCCTAAGTGAGGTATCACAAGAATGGAAAAACAGGCAACACATGTACTCGCCATCAAACTGGCGCTGACTGATCAACACTAAGGTGCTCACACAGCAGTAATATTCTTTGGGGGTAGGGGGTTGGGGGTGTGTAAACTCACAACTAATAGATGCAGTGAGCATTGTAGTGGGGGAAAGGGCACGTCTCAAATCATAGTGGGGATGTGGCAAAGTCATAATGTGTAACCAAAATGTTTGTACCCCCATAATTTTCTGAAATAAAAAAAAAATTAAAAAAGAGCATTGAGCCTAAGTGAAGTATCACAAAAATGGGAAAACAAACACCACGTGTATTCAATACTAAACTGGAACTAATCGATCAACACTTATGTGCACATGTGGAAGTAAAGCTCAATGGAAATCAAGTAGGTGGGAGAGGGGAAAAGGGGATGGGTAAATTCACAACTAACAGGTAAAGTGCACACTATCTAGGTTAAGGGCACACTTATAACTTTGACTGAAACTGCACAAAAGCAAATGATGTAACCAAAACCTGTGTAACTCCCTGTAATATTCTGAAATTGAAAAAAGAGAGGAGAGGTGGGTGGGATAAATGAAACAATATTAGTAAAATATTAATAATTGCTAAAAAAATCTTGATTGATATTGTGGGCACTATATTGTTGTTTAATCCATCATTACCACCATCATAATTACTTACCTAGTACAACACTTTGTATTCCATTAATTGTTTGATAACATTAATGCCACTCAGGCTCAACTACTGTCTGGCTATGATATCAATAAAAGAAACACTTGAGATTCACAGTTATTGGCCTTGTAAGGTCTGAAGAGTTTCGTAGTATATACTCCATTCCTTTTGTCACTTCTCTGGTCCAAACTATCATTTCTTTTTGCATATATTATTGTGGTAACTTCTTATATGGCTTTTTGATCCTAGATAATTATGACAGTTTAGTCTTCCTTAACTGTCATTGCCTAAGTTCCACTTCAGTATCTATATGATTCTGTATCAAAAAGTTCTAGTGCTTTTCTTTTTAACATTTTTAAAATATATTTTGGTGGTACAAATTGAATTCTGTTACATGTATACATTGTATTGTGATGAAGTCTGTGCTTTTCATGTACCCATCACCTGAGTAATATACATTGTACCTCACAGAAAATGTTTCATCCCTCACCCCTTCCCTCTTCCACCCTTTGGGATATCAAATGCCCATTATACCACTCTGTGTGCCCTTGTATAACCATAGTTTAGCTCTCATAAGTGAGAACATGTGTCCTGTGTTTCTTGGTTGGTTTACACCTGAGTGATCTATCCATTCTTTAAGATGGGATATTAAAGTCTCCTAGTATAATTATATTGGTGCTTATTTCTTCCTTCAGTTCTGTTAATATTTTCTTCATATATTTAATTACTCCAATGTTTGGTGCAAATATATTTACAATTGTCATATCATTTTTATGAATTGACTCTGTTATTGCTATATAATGACCTTCTTGGTCTCTTGTGACAGTTTTTCACTTAACTCTATTTTGTATGATGTAAATATAGCCATTTCTGCTTTCTTTTGGTTCCTATTGCATGAAATATATTTTCTATCCCTTCACTTAGCCTATGGATGTCCTTACAGCTAAAATGAGTCTCTTTTAGGCAGCATATAGTTGGACCTCATATTTTTATCCATTTAGCCACTCTATGTGTTTTAATTGGATAATTTAATTAATTTATATTTAAAGTAATTATTGAGAGGTAGGGACTTAGTGTTGTCATTTTGTTTACGTTTTCTTGTTTTGCAGTCCTTTGTTTCTTTCTTCTGCTTGTCCTGCCTTACTTTGTGATTTGATTTTTTTTTTTTAGTGGTATGCTTTGATTCCTTTTTGGTTTTTTGTGTCTCAACTACAGGTCTTTTGTTTGTTTGTGATTACCACAAGGCTTACATAAAACATCCTATAGTCATAACATGATATTTTAAGCTGATAACAACTTAAACTTGTTTGAAAACAAAAACTCTATACTTTTATTTCATTACCCCTTCCTAACATTTTATGTTTTTGATGTGACAAATTATAACTTTAAAATTGTATATCCATTAATAACTTATTGTAGCTTTGGTTATTTTAAACTTTTTTTACTAGAGTGAAAGGTGAGTTATGTACCACTGTTACAGTATTAAAGCATTCTGAATTTGGCTGTATACTTCACTTTAGGAGTGACTGGTATACCTTCATATGTTTTCATGTTGCTGATTATCATACTTTGTTTCAACTTGAAGAATTGTTTTTGGATTTTTTTTTTTTGGCATTTTTTTTCCCCTTATTTCTGAAGGGTAGCTTTTTCAGGCTTGGGATTTTTAGCTGGTAGTTTATTTTTGTTTTGTTTTGTTTTGTTCTTTCAGCAATTTGAATGTATCATCCCACTTTCTCCTGGTCTGCAATTTTTCTGCTTAGACATCAACTAATAGTCTTGTGAAGATTCTTTTGTATGTGACAAGTTGCTTTTCTCTTGCAGCATGAAAATTCTGTCTTTGACTTTTGACAATTTTATTATACATTTTCTTAATGAAGACTCCTTTATGCACAGATTATTTGAAGTTCTTTGATCTTCATGGATCTGGATATCCATTTCTCTCTTGATTTGAGGAGTTTTCTGCCATTATTTCTTTAAGCTTTCTGTCACTTTCTTTTTCTCTGAATATTCTGGGGCTTCCATAATCTATATTTTTGCTTAATAGTTTCTCATAAGTACAGTAGGTTTTCTTCATTCTTTTTCATTCTTTTTCTTTTTGGTACTCTGACTGGCTAACCTCAAATGATTTATCTTCTTGTTTGCTGATTCTTTATTCTGCTTATCAAATCTGCTATTACACATCTCTATTGAATTTTTAAGTTCAGTCATTGTATTCTTCAGCTCCAGAATATCTTTTAGATCTTTTTTAATGGTCTCTTTCTCTTTTTTGAAATTCTAATTTTGTTCATTTATTGTTTTCCTGATTTAATTCTGTTGTCTATCTGTGTTCTCTTGTAGCTCATCAAGCTTCTTTAAAATGATATTTTAAATTCTTTGTCAAGCAATTCATAGATCCCTGTTTCTTTGGTTTCAGCCACCAAAATTTTATTTTGTTTCCTTGTTGGTTTCAAACAGATGCTCCTTTACTTACAATGGGGTTACATCCTCATAAACCCAAATATTATAAGTTAAAAATGTATTTAATAACCTAATAAACCAATCATAAAGTCAAAAAATCATAAATCAAACCATTGTACGTTCAGATACTCCTCAACTTATGATGGGGTTATGTCCAGATAAACCCATCATAAAGTTGAGATTTCATAACTTGAATTTATTGTAAGATTAGAATGATTCTGTATTTCATGGATTCTTCATGTTTCTTGAAGCCTTGAATTGCTGTCTTACATCTAAAGAGCAGTTAGCTTCTCTAGTCTTTATTCCCTGGCTTTGGGAGAGGCCTTCAGCAGTGAGCCCCTATGGGTTCTAGGGCATCTTTGAAAACGTTTATATAGATGTACTTGCTCCAATCCTCTTGGTTTGTTTTTTTTTTTTTTTTTTTTTGGAGGTAGTCCTACATTCATGTGCCTTCTCTTGTTCTTTTGATCCCACAATTTCAGGCTTTGTGCTGACAGCTTCTGTTTTATTTTTTCTATGGCAATTCCCTAAAGTGTTTGAGCTTGTGTGCCATCTCCCAAACCAACAGAGTTGAGCAAGCTAAGATCTGAACTGCTGTTCAGATTCTTTTGCTTTCTTCAGGAGCTTATGAAGGCTGTGTACAGGAATGTGTGGATGTGTCAAGTGGTTAGAACATCCTCATGTCAGTTGTCCTGCAGGGTTTTTGTGTGAGTCTCTTGATAGAGTCTGTGAGCCAGTTAGCAAGATCTCTGACTAGCTATTGAGAACTATACACTGGTTGCTGTATGCTCCCTTGCTTTCTCTCTGCTTCCAGTGGCCCCCAGATGATTCAACAGTACCAATCTCATCAACATTCTTGGTGCAGTGAGACAGAAATCGGCCTCATGGAAAATCCAGGTGCTCACTCCAGTCTCACTTTTCCCTGTGGGAGAAATCACAGGCTGAGAGGATCTTTCAGCACCAAGCTGTGTTTCCTTTGGATACGGGTGATGCAAGTAAAGCAAGCCTGCTTCTCTTACTTTCTTCAATGCATCTATTCTCAGAGATTTTCTCTACCAGAGTGCTGGAACCTCAGCTAAACTCCAGAGATCCCACAAAGTATTCTTGTCTGTGGGTATTTGTCAAAATTGGTGTTTCTGTGGAACCCTACCTTGCTGATGTCATTCCCCACTTCCACTTTCTTTCAATAAGTGCTAGCATAGTATATCTTTCTACATTATTTTACTTTTAATCAATGTGTGTTTTTATGTATAAAATGGGTTTCCTGTAGACAACATACATTTGGATCTTGTTTTTATTTTTTTAGTAACTCTGACAATCTCTGTCTTTTAATTGGTACATTTAGACCACTGATGTTCAAAGTGATAGTTAATACAATTGGATAAATATCTACTCTATTTGTTACTATTTTCTATTTTTTACCTTTGATATTTTTTCCTATTTTTGTATTTAATTTTCTTCTGCCTTTTGTGGTTTTAGTTGAGCATTGTATATGATTCCATTTTCTTTCCTTTCTCAGCATATCAGTTATACTACTCTCTTTTTTATATTATTTTTAAACTGGTGGCCCTATAGTTTGTAATATGCATTTACAACTATTCCAAGACCACTTTTAAATAACACTATTCTACTCATAAGTAATAAAAGTACGTTATAATAACAAAATAATCTTTATTCATCCATTCCATTTCTTGTATCATTATTGTCATTCATTTCATTTATACCTGAGCATATTTGACTCTGTGTGTGTGTATATATATATTTATATACTCATGTATATATGCACACATGCATAATAAAATATATTGTTGCTATTATTTTGAACAAACTGTTATCTGTTATATAAATCAAGAATAAGAAAAATGAACGTTTTTATTTTACCTTCATTTATTTTCTGATACTTTTCCTTTCTTTTTGTACATGCAAGCTCCTGACATATCATTTTCTTCATCTCTAAAGCACTTCTTTTAACATTTCTTGTAAGGCAGGTCTACCAGCAACAAATTCTGTCAATATTTGTTTGTCTTGAATAGTCTTTATTTCTCCTTCACGTCTGAAAGATAATTATGCTGGGTACAGAATTTTAGGTTGGTGGTTCTTTTCTCTCAAAACTATATATTTCACTCTATTCTCTTCTTGTTTGCATGGTTACTGAAGAAACATTAGATATAATTTTTATATTTGTTTTGATCTAGGGAAGGTGTTTCTTCTTCCGACTCCTTTCAGGATTTTTTCCTTATCTCTGATTTTATGTAGTTTGAGTATGATATGCCTAGGTTTAGGGTATTTTTCTTTTAAATTTATCCTACTTGGTGTTTTCTGAGCTTCCTGGATACTGCGATTTCATGTCTGACATTAATGTGGGGAAATTCTCAGTCATTATTTCAAATATTTCTTCTATTCCTTTCACTCTTTCTTCTCCTTCTGGTATTGCCATAACAAATAAATTATATCTTTTTTTAGTTATCTCACAGGTCTTGATATTTTGTTCTGTTGTTTTTTCAGTCTTTTTTTAAATTTTTGCCTTTCTGTTTTGGAAGTTTATATCAAGTTATTCTCAAGCTCAGAGAGTTTTTCCTTAGCTATGCCCAATACACTAGTAAGCCCATCAAAGATATTCTTCATTTCTGTTTCAGTTTCTTTGAGCTTTAGCATTTCTTTTTGCATCTTTCTTATAATTTCCATCTCCCTGATTACATTAGCCATTTATTCTTGAATGCTGTCTACTTTACCCATTAGAGCTTTTAGCATATGCATCATAATTTATTTAAATTCTTGTCCTGATAATTCCAACATCCTCGCCATATCTGAATCTGATTCTGATACTTGATCTGTTTCTTCAAACTGTGTTTTATTTTTCCTTTTAGTATTCCTTGTAATTTTTTCTTGACACCCAGACATGATGTCCTAGGTAAAAGGAATTGCTGTAAATAGGTCCTTAGTAATATGGTGGTATTGTATTGGCGGAGGGGAAGGGTTATACAGCTTTATGATTAGATCTCAGTTTTTTAATGAGTTGTGTCCCTGGACTATGAATTTTGCAAATGCTTCTCAATACTCCCTCCCCAACTTTGGATGGCTGGAATGGGCTAGAGTTGAATATTTCTTTTCTTCCACATGGAAGAAGAGGCTGGAAATGGGTATTTCCCTTTCCCTGAGTTGGTTAGTCTCTGATAAAGCCCCAGAAAGTTAGGCTTTGATTAGTTTCTCTTCAGGACAAACCTATGTAAAAAGAACAAAATGTTTCTGTGTATTTCAGAATGGTTCATTTCCC
This sequence comes from Avahi laniger, assembly GCA_963575035.1. Classification (NCBI taxonomy): domain Eukaryota; kingdom Metazoa; phylum Chordata; class Mammalia; order Primates; family Indriidae; genus Avahi; species Avahi laniger. The sequence continues at coordinate 28,825 of CAUYSK010081659.1, forward strand.
CGTTTTCCTGCTAGAACCATGAGGGGATTTTTCTCTGATATTCACTGTGAAAACCTGGTAGAAATCCAAGAAGTGAAACTCACAAAAGTGTGAGTTCCTTCTGGTAACTGGGTTCACCTGGAGATTTTATGTCTAAGACTGGTCCACACTGAGCCTCTAACAATTCATCATTTACAGTTTGCATTTTCCAACTGTGGCAATGCTTCCCACAGATGTTTTTACTTTGGTTTTTTCTCTATATTTTTCTGTCTCCTCAATATGGAGGGCAGCAGTTTTCCCTGTGACCTCACTTCCCTTACATATCTAAGAAAAGATGTTGATTTTTAAGTTTATTCAACAGTAAGACTTGTTAGGACATAATAGTGACTTCCAAGATTCTTACTATGATGGACCAGAAACCTCCTTTTAATTAACTTATTAAAGTATTAACTTATAAAATTGAATGTCTTAGAAGTATACATAAAATTTTCTTTGATGTGCCCCATCTTAATTTATGTCCACTCCCTTATCCTCTTTCCTTTTAGATATTTTTGGTGTGTTTTTCATGCATTTCCATGTATATGTAGAAAATATAAAATATGTATATGAAATTTTAAAAAAATAAATATTATTATACTAGACTTATTTTTCTTCAACGGCTTTTTCAGTCCACAATGCATGTTGGAGATCTTTATAGTAACTTCTATCTCATTAAAAATCTACATGTTGGAGATCTACACTTTGCTGAACCTCATTAACTGCCAGTTGTCAATAATAGTTCATATATTACAGTCTATTTGGCCAATTTACTATATGGCATCACAGTGGTAAAGAACACTGGCTTTATAATCAGATTGCGAGGCTCATGTCCTGGGACCTTAAGGAAATTTACTTAATCGTTCTGCAACTCATTTTTTCTAAGTATGCACTTAATGACACTTTCCTCACATGGTTGATGTTGGTACTAAATGTAGTGAAACATGTAAAGCCTTTCCTTATAATTGTACTTTCCACATGGGAATCATGCAATAAATGCCAGCCATTACTTTTCACAAGCATGCACTTTATTGTAATTTCTCACTCCTACAAACATGGATACAAAAAGCATTCAATGTATGCTTTTTTGAACATGTATATGAGTGTTTTTTCTTCGGTAGAATGAAGTAGGAAAATTGCGGGGTCACAAAATGTGCCTGTATCTCATTTTGTTTTAATTTGCATCTTCTTGATTACTAGAGAGTTTGAGCACCATTTCATAATTTTTTGACCAGATATATTTCCTCTTATTTTTGTGACTTATCTTTTTATATCCTTTGCTCATTTTTCTAATGTATTGTAGAATATTTTAGAAAACATTTTCTGTATGTCATGACAATTATATACATTATATATATAAATATCTTCCTCCAGTCCGTTATCTTTTTTTGAGAAACAAAAGTTTTTTTAAAAATTTGATGTCGTATTTATTTGTTGTTGTTGCTGATTCTTGCTTTCTCTGTTAAAGGAGTCCTTCCCGATTCCAAGGTCATACCATATCCTTCAATATTTCCTTTTATTGTTTTTATCTTTATTTTTTTTTTTACATTAATGTCACTGATGAACTTGGAAAAGTGTTTTGCTATGGGTGTAAGATTAGAATCTAACGTAGCATTCCAAATAGACAACAATCAGGATGATATTGACTTCACAAAACATGTTGAGGAGGCTTCCTTCCTTCTTGATGTTGTGGAATAATTTCTCCAGGATAGGCACCGCTTCTTTTTTGTAGCTCTGGTAAAATTCGGATGTGAAACCATCTGGTGTGGGATTTTGCTTCTTAGGAAGATTTTTATTGCTGCTTCAATTCTGGTACTTGATATTGGTCTCTCAGGAATTTCATTTCTTCCAGATTGAGACTAGGGAGGCTGTGTGTTTCTAAGAATATGTCCATTTCCTCCACATTTTCAAGTTTATGTGCATTAAGGTTTTTATAGTATTCAAAACGATATTTTGTATTTTCATGGTATCAGTTGTAATTTTTCTTTTTTTATTCCTGATGGACTTTATTAGAGTCCTTTCTTTTTTGCTTCTCGTTAATCTAGCTGGTGGCATGTCAATTTTGTTTATTTTTTCAAAGAACCAAGTTTTCATTTTATTAATCTTTGATAGAGTTTTTTTGTTATTAATTTCATTTAGTTCTGCTCTGATCTTTGTTATTTCTTTTCTTCTGCTGGATTTGGGGTTGGTTTGCTTATCCATTTCCAGTTCTTTGAGACAATTCATCAGACTGCTGATTTGTGATCTTTCTGTCTTTTGGATGTAGGCATTTATGGATATACATTTTCCTCTCAAGACTGCCTTAGCTGTGTCCCACAGACTTTGATAACATGTCTCTTCTTTATCATTTAGTTCAAAGAATCTTAAAGTTCCAAAACCATAAATGTTGGTGTGGATGCAGAGAGATAGGAACACTCATACACTGCTGGTGGGACTGCAAAATGGTAAAATCTTTGTGGAAAGTGATATGGAGATACCTCAAAGAGCTACAAGTAGAACTACCATTTGATCCAGCAATCCCATCACTGGACATCTACCCAAAGGGAAAAAAAAGACATTGTATAAAAAGACATCTTCCCTGGAATGTTTATACCAGCACAATTCACAATTGCAAAGATGTGGAAACAACCCAAGTGCCCATCAATACATGAGTGGATTAATAAAATGTGGCATATGTATACCATGGAGTTCTACTCAGACACAAAAAAACAATGGTGATCTATCACCTCTTGTATTATCCTGGATAGAGCTGGAGCCCATTCTATTAAGTGAAGTATCACAAGAATGGAGTAAGAAGCACCACATGTACTCACTATCAAATTGGTATTAACTGATCAACACTTATGTGCACATATAGTAGTAACATTCATTGGGTGTGGGGCAGGTGGGAGGGGGGAGGAGAGCATGGGTATTTACACACCTAATGAGTGTGGTGCACACCGTCTAGGGAATGGACATGCTTGAAACTCTGACTCAGGTGAGGCAAGGTCAATATATGTAACCCAAACATTTGTACCCCTATAATATGCTGAAATAAAAAAATAAAATAAAAAATAAAAGTAAATAAATAAATATAAAAATAAAAACAAACTGCAAATTTTTCCCTAAACTTTTATTAACTAGCTCATCTTTCCTCCTGATTTATCATGCTTCTTTTGTACCATACTAATATCAGCTACTGATGCCATATCATATTACAATACTATATACACATACATATGCACACATATATATGTGTATGTTAATTGGACTCTCCATTCTTTTCCAATTCCTAAACCTTTTTTTTTAATTACTAAAATTCAAGTTAATTTTTGATATATGATAGGACAAGAGCAACCGTTTGTTATCTTCCTTTAAAATTATTTTGGCTATTTTTCAAAATTTATGATTCTATATGGATTTTAGCATAAATTTGACATATTTCATACATTTGACTCAGTTATCTTATTGATTTTAATTGCTTTTCAGTCAATTCTCCTGGATTTTCTGCATAGAAAAATATTTGAAAATAATATTACTGCACTGAGCAGTAGCATTAAACTCACTCTTGTTTCTGATTTTAATGGCTATGCTTCTAAAATCTCATCAGAAATAATTTCAGACCTTCATTACTTATCCTGTGTAAAAATCCTTTGTCTTTTAGGCCTCATAGAATTTGAATTTACTATCTAATCTTCATTGCCAAAATCTGCTCACCTCTTAGTCACCCCCATGCCATCATAATTTATTAAATATTTAGATAAGTAAGTATGAAATGTCCAATTTCCTTAAGTGCTAAGTTTGATAGTTGATATCTATGACATTTCATTCTGACACTTTTTGTTTTATTTTTATTGTGAAGGCATATCCTTATCCTTTCAATGCACTATTTGGCTTGAGATTATCTGTCAAATTTTTTTTAGAGCAGTTTTTGTGAAACCATGGATAAGTCAAAAATTCATGCTAATATTGAATATGAGTTCTGTCGTGGAACCAATGCAGCACGCACAGCTAGAAATATCAACAAAGAGCAGTGTTTTGGAAGGATGTGGCTAATGAACACACAGTATTTTCATGGTTTGAGAAGTTCTGTTCTGGTGATTTTAGTCTTGAAAATGAGCCACATAGGTTCCTGAGGCCAAGGTGGATAATGACTAGTTGAAAGCTGTAGTGGAAGTGAATATCCATCTCAACCTATGCATGAATTAACAGCAAGGTTTCATGTTACTATTCCAACAATATTGGACCATTTAAAACAAATCAGCAAGGTAAAGAAGCTGGATAGATGAATACCGTATGAATTAAATGAGCGTTAAAAAATAAATGGTCTTGAAACTTGCCCTTTTTTGCTGTCACAACATAAAGTGAAGCATTTCCACACCTTACTGTTACATGTGATGAAAAATGGATTATTTTTGACAATCGCAAGAGTTTGGCACAATAGTGGGATAAGAATGAAGTACCAGAACAAAGTCCCAAACCGAATATTCATCAAAAAAAGCTAATGGTGTCTCTTTGGTGGTCCAGCGCTGGTATTAACCACTATGGATTCATGAAACCTGGTCAGTCAATTACAGCAGATATCTACTGCAACCAATTGGATGAAATGATGAGGATGCTTGTGATTAAGCAGATGATATTGGTCAACAGAGACAGGCCAATCCTCTTGCATGACAATGCACCACCACATGTCACACAAATGACACTGCTCAAACTACAATAGCTGGGCTTGAAAACTCTCTGTCACCCACCATGTTCACCAGACCTTGTACCAACTGACTACCACATCTTACAGACTTTGGACCACTTTTAACAAGAAAAAATATTCATTTCTCAACAAGCTGTGGAAAACACCTTTCATGATTTCATCGTCACTTGCTCTCCAAGTTCCTTCACTTCTGGCATAAACAAACTACCGTTACGATGGCAAAACTGTGTTAATAGTTTAGGCACATACTTTGATTAATTGTATTGCTTCTTGTTTGAGATATAATAAGCTCAACTTTGATTTTAAATCAGACATTTCATATTTAATGAGCTAAATACTTTGACCCATGCTTCATTTTCTTTTCATCTCAGATTCTGTTAGAAGTGGAAACCTGGACCTCACCAGACACCAAACCCATCAGCACCTATATCTTGGACTTTCAAGCCTCCCAAACTGTGAGCAATAAATTTATATTGTTTATAAATTACCGAGTCTGTGGTATTTTGTTATAGCAGCACAAGTGGACATGGGTTACATTGAGATATAACATTTTTGGTGTGATATATAGACTTTATGCTTCTCATGAGGAAAAACTGACATGCTCTTTTGATGTCAAAAGAGTTGTAGGCCTTGAAAATATGTATAATCAGAAATATGGAAGCATACATGAGAATGAATTCTAAGGATTACACCAAGGGGAATGAAATACAAGAATTGATCAGGTCAAATTAATTGATGTGCATGCATTCATCTAGATTGTAAGATGTAATATGTTGGCTTCAGCACCAATGAATGGTGGTAATTATCTGTTAAGTTGGCTAACTTGAAAATTGTACTCAACAGTGGTTTATATTAATAGTTAATGAAATGCCACAACTTCCCTGTCATTCTTTAGAGGAAGGATTCCAAAGACTCAGGAAAATGGAAATGTTGGAATATACATATCATGTGCAATCCCCTAATCATATCCCTCACCAAGGCATTAAGAATAATGCATACTAGAGTGATCAAATCCAGGCATTAGATGAAAGAAATTGATATATTAAATAAACTGAAAGGTTGTAACACTAATAAAAGTATTTTGCCTCTCAAGATTCTCTGGTAATGGTTAATTGATCACGGAATCCTTAAGCATGAAATAAGCAACCTATTAAAGTGCTTGACACATCAGACAGAAAACTTTGAAGTCCATTGTACAGAAACATAACTTGAGTGACCACAGTAGGGTTTGCAGCCTTGTACTCAGTTCTCGCACCCAAGGATGTTCACAGAGTTGAAGACCTTTGCTTGAGGGAGGCTGGGTGCCTTTTATTAGTAACCCTGAAATGGAGCCACAGTTGTATACTTTTAGTATTCACCCATTCTTTGTTCAGAGGGATCCAAATCTATTTACCAGGATGGCTGGATAAAGAGGAAATATCCAGATTTTGGGGGAAGTTATTGGACATTTGCCCTGAACCAAATCAGGTGCTAAATCCTGGAGACTTGAAATTCCACCATATCCCACAAACTAGAGCATGGGCTTTTCAAGGTCAGAAGATAAAATAACTCTTATCTCAGGTCTGACTCCCTGTGGGTAAAGTAAGACTGTATATTAATTTTATGTTTTATTTCTCAGTCCCAGAATATGTAATAGTTAAATACATACTCAGCAATTGGAACAATCCCTGTACTGGTTTCCTGATTCATGGAATTATGGCTATTATAGTAGGAAAGGCCAAGTGGAAGTCACTTGAACTCTCCTTACCTCAACTTTCCTTACTCCCTGCCAAGACAGTAAACCAAAAGAGGAAGGAATTGCAGAGGTTAGTACTATCATCAGATATCTCCATAATCCAAACACGGTATTTTCTGCCATATTAACATTTAAATTTATTTGGCTAGGGACAAAAGGCAGTTGTGTTTTGAAAAATGACTATGGATTATTGTAAATTTAATCAGGGCATAAAGCTAATTTCAACTTCCATTCCCAAGGTGCTGTGTTTATTAAAGCAAATCAGTAGAGCTCATGGTAGCTAATATGTAGCCATTTACACAGCAAATCACTTCCTCCTCCTCCATTTCTGTCAGCAGAGAAAATCAGAAGTAGTCTGCCTTCATCTGCCTTCATTTTCTTATATGAGGGCCACATAATCTCTCCTCTCTGTTAAAATTTGGTGGAGAATGACCTTGATTATATTCATATCCCCCATAAATCAACATACCGGTCCATTACACTTATGACCATATGCTAAGTAGACTTGGTGAGCAGGAAGTGGCAAGCATTAAAAGTGAGATATATATACAGAGGGCCTGTAACATCTTTGATGTTTTCTAGGGTCCAGTGCTTTGGGCCTGTCAGCGTATCATTTCTACAGTGAGAAACAATTATTGTCCTTTACACTTTCCACCATGAAGAAATATACAGAATGCTTGGTAGGACTTACAGGATTTTGGAGGCAACACATACCACACTTGGATTTACTGCTTTAATTCATTTACCAGGTAACCTATAAGGTTGTCAGTCTCAAGTATGGTCTAGAGCAAGAAAACACTCTGTTAGATCTAAGCTCCAGTGTAAGTTGCTCTGCCACTTGGGCCTTTTAACCCATCAGACACAATGGCATTGGAAGTTTTTGTGGAAGCCAAAGATGCTTAGATTTTGAGAACCATTCCCAACTTGAAATATCACTCCCAACATCCTAACAGGGTTAGTACAAACTAAATGCCTTGATTATGAGACACTAAGTGACATGCAACGTAAACTGCAAGTCATAAAAATAGTATTAACTGATGCATTGAATCCTTAAAAATGGATATAAGGAATGATATCCTAAAGATTCAGTTACTGTGCCAGTTGGGAGACAGCAGCCTATAAGACTGTGGTGCTATCCTTCAGGCTAAACCTTAAAGCAGCAGTCAATAAATGATGCCCTCTCCCCCATAGCCAGAAGTGGGAGTTGCTCCTCTTTCTATTATATCTAACAATGCACTGAAGGAATTTTTTCTTCCTGTTCTCACAGTCTTGTTTTTGATGAGTTTGGAAGTCCTACTACTCAAGGATGGACTACTTCCACCAGAAAATGAAGTCATGGTTTCATTAAATTGGAAGTTGAGACTAATTCTTAGCATTTGGGGCTCCTCACAAACCAACAGACAGAGAAATAATGTCTATACTGACTGGAGTGATTGATTCTGAGTAAAAAGGGAAAAGTGGGTTGCTAGTACACAGTGGAACTAGAGAAAAGTATTACTGGGACACGAAAGATTCACAGAGATGCCTCTTTTACTCCTTGGCCAAATAGCCATAATCTATGAAAAACTGCAGTAAATATAATATCACCAAAGACTCAGATCCTGCAGTGATAAAGGCTTGAATAATTCCACTAGATAAAACAAAACCCATTCAGTCAAGATCCTGCAGGTGGCAAAGGAGGATAAGGAATTTGCTGTGGAAGAAGAAAATTATGATTATCAACTTAGAACTCATAAGCAGCTAGAAAATCAGGGACTGAAACATGTTATGTTTTACTTTGCTTCTTTTTCCCGTCTCCCTGCTCCTATTACCTTATATAAAAAGTAATGATGGTGGTTATTATTTTAGTTTCAGGGATAAATATAGAATTGACAATATCTCACAATTAGATGATAGCTAATGAGAATTTGCATGTTCCCCATGTTGGGACATGAATATTTTATCTGGATAAGTGACAAGAGTGGATGCTGCAGAGAAAAGGGAGTAGATTGTGCTGGATATTCTCTGCCTGGTTCTTGAGAGCCATCTTCACTCACTTATTGATTCTGCTTGTACCAGGAGGCTAACCTTTACAGACTGCATTAGTGTGCTCCTTTCCCTTTGGCTTCTAGTTGAGTTTGGCCAGTGGGAAACACCAGAAGGAGATTAAAAAACAAGTTGGTTTTGTCCCTCTACCAAAGGTCACAGCTCCTGTCAGGGAAAGTCCTCATTTATAGCTAGTCCTTCTAGGTTCTGGGAATTATTCTTTCCCCTTGCCTCTTCAACGTCAGAGGTTATGAAATTTCAGCAGTGCTGCTACTCCTAGTGAGCTTCGCTGAGAGTTGTTGATTCTTATTAGCCCTTCTTACACCTTATCTTTGGTCGCTTTGTTAATCTTCTTTCATTGTCTTGCTTAAGGGTCCCATCTGTTTTCTGCCAGAAACTTGAGTGACACATCAAACATCATTTCCCCCTATTTATGCTGAGTAAATTTTTGGATCCACAGGGCCAAGCAATATTATTTTTCGTTCAAGTATATAAGCTAGAAACCTGGGAGTCATCAATGACAAAACCCCTTGACACTCCTCACCCTTAACACACAATCCATAATTATTTTCTGTCAATTCTATGCCAAAAATATATCTTGATTTTCTCTACTTCTTTCTTTCCCAGTCCAATCTACTATCCCAGTAGATTGTCACTTTCCCAGTCCAATCTACTATCATCTGTAGTTTAAACTACTGAAATGGTCCTACTGGTCTTACTGTTTTCCCTTTTGTCCCCCTGTAATATATTTCCCTCATTGCAGTCAAAGTTATCTTTTTAAAATACCACTCTGGTCCCATCCATGGCCCCGCTTAAAACCCTTCAGTGGTTTCCCATTACTTTATGTACAAAGTTTTTTACATAGCCTACAGAATACCACATGATCTGGAGTCTGCCTATTTTTCCAACTTCTTTTCATAAAATTCTCTTTGCTGAATGTACTCCAGCCCCTCTTTCTTTCATTTTATCCAACACTCACACTCCTTCTTGCCTCCAGGACTTAGCTCCAACTTTCTTCTGCCTCAAATGCTCTCCTTACATTTATGTAATTTATGCTACTCATCTTTCAGCTCTTAGCTCAAATTTCACACTCTAAGACTTAATAAATAGTCCAGGATTCATCCCCGTTATAAACTCTCATAAGCGTTCTATAATTTTTCTTTATAACAAAATAGTTCGATTATTTGAAAAATGTCTTTCTCCCCCAACCCAGGAAACTATATGCTTGATAGGGGCAGGGTCCATGTCTGTTTTTCTGGCAACTGCGTGCATTCCCAATACCTAGCACAAGGCCTGACAAATAATAAATGATGAATGAATAATCATGTGGGGGCGGATGGAAGGGAAAGGTGACACAAGTTATGAAGCCTAAAACTATGCTTTACAGAACAGCTTTTAGATAGATGAATGCACATTTTTCTGGTTGACACAGATTCTGGGCTCTCAGTTAGTGGGCAGATAATCAGAGAGCTAGTCTCTGTCACATATTAATTCCTTACAGATTTCAGCATCAGGTTATTCAGTTATACTTTTAGTATTTTTGAAGGTGTTTCTCCTTTTAAAAATTAGTAGTGAAAATTTAGGAGAGGCTGCACTAGGAGGGCTGCTAGTCTTATGCTAATTTGCACTGTAGCAATTGGGACTTTTGCTTTTTCATTTAGCCACTTTTATCAATTTGGATAAACAATGCATTTCACTGGATGGAGCTTCCATTAGGATATTGTTCTTTTACATGCTAGGGTCTCCTTCTTGGCATCATATCCTCTATCTTGTGTGAAAATCACCTTTAAAATTATTAGAAGCTTGGCTGCAGTTGAATAGTTGTTCATGTAAGAAATCCCTGCTCCCAATTATTCTTTTTTCTTCATTTTTTTCTTTAGCTATTCTCACCCATTTATGCTTCTAAATGAACCTTCAAAATAATTTTGCCAAGTTCCAGAACCATCTCTTTTGGGATATTGCTTGAGATGTGGTTAAAACAATAAATTTAATCAGAGAAGAATTTATCTATTTGTAATGTTCTTTCTTCCTTATTTATTGAATACTTTTTTATATCTCTTAATTCAGTTTTATCATTTTCTTCATAAAAACTCCATACATTTCTTGCTGATGCTACTTTATGTCCCTGTTGTTATTGTGAATAGAACATATTTTTACCTGCCGGTATTACATTTTAATTGGTTGTTGGTGGTATAAAGGGAAGCCATTGGCTTTTGTTTATTTTATACTGAGTCTTCTTATTAATTTTGAGGTTTTTGATTAGTCCACTAGTGTCTTATATAAAAAACTCATCTAGTAATAAACATAATTTCATCCCCATTTAAAAAGTGATAATTTTTATTTGTGTCACATATTATTGCATTGACCAGAATGTCTGGAACAACAATAGATAACTTCAGTAGTCAGCATCCTTTCTTGTGTTTTCCTGTCGGGCATGATGCTGACTATTTATGATAAACTTGGGAAGAATGTATTTTCCTTTTTCTAAATTTCTATATATATATTAAAACAAGGAATGGATGTTGAATTTTATCAACACCCAACACTTTCTACATATTCTTGCTTATAAAGAACTAGTTCTTAAATTTACCAATTACTGTTATTATTTTCTAAGTATTACGTATTTATTTTCCTTCTTTATATTTTAAGGTTTGTGTTATTGTTTTTTGCTGAATTCTTAAGTCAAATGTTTAACTTCATTAAAAATAATGATAGCATTTAAGGATATGGATTTGACTGGGTAGTTTTAGCTACGGGAATTGATCAATAGTCACTATCAGCAGATGATCAATGATATCAGGAACAATTTTTCACCTAAAGCAAGGGAAAGAATTTATAGTACTGGCCCTCTTGGTATGGAGTTTATACTTTCAGATACATGAGTAGAATTCATGGCATGTAAAGTTCTTAAAAGCCATCAACATCTTATCCAAAGATAGTCCTTAGTGATCAATTATAGCTGTATATAGAAGTTTATGTTTTTTATAAAAAAGAAAACAGATTAAAAGGTTTAAGAGTGCTATGGGCTGGAAGACTTTTAATAAATAGTGGAATTTACATGATAAGCCAATTATGGAATATTTATAATAGATTAATTGATATATAATGTCAAAAGGGGAGTAAAACATGGAATTATAAAATATAAATGTGTAGAGGTGGGAATGAGAGCAAAAATAGGCTAATAATTTTAAATTTGTTGCAGGTACACCAAAGCAAAATAATATAAATTATTCACATTAAGTATACTTCAATCATGAAACAAAAGAAACAATTGTTAATATAGTAAAATTTATTATAGGGTTGTAGAATTCATACAACCTAAACTCCTTACAGCATTCAGCACCTATACAGTTTTGTGGATTTCACAATACAGATATCAGTGAGAAAGAATCACTGCATTAGTGAAAAATGCCTTTCTCATGAAAATTGTTCACATATAAATCAGATTAATTACAGAGCACCTAACAGAAATGCAAAAACGTAATTTCTAAATTCAGAAAAGTTGCACAAAATGAAAAACAAAAGAAAATATTAAGAGAATTGACATGCTTTATACAAAAAGTTCAAAAACAATTTTAAATATTTCAAATTTAAAAAATGTTCTATCAGATTGTTGAGTGAAGAGCTTAATTTTAAAAACACAAAGGATGGAATTTATTGTCAGGATGTTAGCTGACACATTCATGCTGCTTTCAGAAATCTAAACCCTATAAATCTGAAAGAAAAAATAAGAATTATTTAATTTTAGCTTCAAACAACAAGCAATGTCAATCAAACTAAAATTTGATAAGAGCTTGCAGTGGTTAGTAGTTTTTTTTTCCTTTTTTTTAAAAGTATAAGCAATAGAGTTAATGCATGAGTAAATATCTTGAGTATCCCATAAACTTTAATGTTGAAGCCATATCGTAAATCTCTGACTTCTTATTATTATGGATACTCTTTATCTGTTGCCTCTCACTCTTGACAGATCTTGGTTTCAACAATAAATTCGTTGGGGAAGTGTCTAATCTTCCAGCATTTATCAATGGCACGTTTGTTGAAACCTGTGAGGAAACGCACAAAAAAAGTGGCTTCTGAATTTTTTTGTGTGAATGAAAAGATATATAGACTTGCTCTTCATTTTCCCCTGCACTCCATCCCCACACTCCTCTACTATGTAGTACAGGGTGAAGGAACGAATAAGTTGCCTACCCAGCAGGAGGTCTCTGCGACGAAGGCGGAAGGACTTTCTGTTGTTGCAAAGTTGGTAAATAAAAATGCCAAGGTTACTAACATCACGTATTTCCTCCACAGCAACCAGGTCTTCCCGAACCACGTAAGTGTGGGGCAGGTATTTTCCACTCTAAAATTGAAAAAAAAAAAAAAGATTGAAATGAGAAATTCTTAAAAACTTTATTTAAATCCTTACATATAACAGATAATACTTTTAAAAACTGGAGTTTATTTTTTTAAAGCAGCGTTAGGTCCACAGCATACTTTCTATTTGAAAATTATTTTGATGAAATGGAAAGTTTTGGTCAAACTCATTATTTTTTTTAAAGTAGGAAGCAAAATTATTTGGAAATGCTTATAGAAAAATTTGACTTCCAAAATACATACTGCCAGTTTGCCAAAGAGCTCCACCAGATTCTTTGGAGGCATAACAATGGAGGTATTGAGGGGCATCAGATAGCAGTTTCCCAGCAGCAAGTCCAGGTAAGCAGTCATGCCCTGTTGGGGAGGGAAAAAAGTTAGGTAATACACTGAGGGTATGCATACTACAGATTTTCTAATTACCATTAGAATAATCAGCTACATTTTTCAAAATCAACTAATGTATATTCAACAGCAAAAGAATGAAAAGGCTTTCCTTATAAAAGATGTACAGTTTTGAATGAATGTAATACCTACCAATGAACTAGGAAAAAGGGGAAAATTCTGGAATACCTGTAAGAATAAGAAACTAACCTTTTCAAAGTCATGAATAATTGCTGCAGGATCACTATCAGAGAAACTGGGGACAGGAACATCAATGATTGCAATGTTGTCATCCTCACGAATGTCAGCCTCCTCCGTCACAGGCAGGAAGTAAGGCTCTCCTCCATGAAGGGAATTAGCAGGATCCTCAGAATCAAAGAAGCACATCTCTCCACGGTAGATGGTGCTCTAAAAAACAAAAAGGGGAAATTAAAACTTTGTAATATTCACTCCCAGGACATTTGAATTGTTTCTCACACTCACATCAATTCATTGTACTGCGTGCTAAGCTGGGGCTTGTTGATTACAGTTATCACCATGAAGACAAATCAATTTTATGAACTGAAAGATAATTTGAATACCTTCCCTAAATCTTCATTTCTCTAGTGACTACTACAAAATTGTTTAAGTTGCTAGTACATTGTATAGCAATTAGCAATCCAAAGTATTAGAATAATTATTATTACCTTGGGCATGAAGTACTTGTAAATGCAGGCTCCGCCAACAATAAGTCCTGCCAAGATGAATGAAAGGCCTAAGAGAGTAAGCATGCATCTCCCAGAGGAGCCATCTTTTTCCTGAGTCGCAACTCGGAGCTCCTATTTATTAAAAAGAAAAACCAAAAACAAAACCAGATTGTACTTTTAGACAAATGGTTATTTTTGTGTACAATTTACCTCCCTTGAAACCCAAGATATTTAAAAAAAAAAGTTAAGTCACGCTACTCTAAAATTATTTCAAGATAATCTCTAATATCTAATAGATGTAAACATGTCTCCAATTCTATTATTTTTCTTTCTGGCATTTCCAAACTCAAATATAAATATGAAGTTATTTCAAAATATACACTTCTAGAATCAAATTAAAATTACTAAATCACTTCTGTAATGCCATATTACTTTTTTATTGTGCTAAGAATAGTTTAACATAAGATCTACTCTTAGCGACATTTGAAGTACACAATACAGTGTTGTTAATTATAGGGAAAATGTAATACAATTGATCTCTAGAAGTTGTATTCTTTAAATAAATAGAAGTAGTTACTTTTTGGACTAGTAAAGTGATATAATCACTAACGTTCTGTAATATACCATGGCTCTTTACTAATTTTTACAAATCAATTTGTATGCCAACTTAAAAGAGAATTAATATCCTTTATTAATTGGCTTTCAAAATGCTCTTTTCTGAAAATTAGATTTTAAAAAAAGGAGTTCTATAAGGCAGGTATATGCCATTTCTCCCATTTTAGAAATTAAAATATTGAAGGTAGAGATATATTTACTAATGTTCCTAATTTTATCAAGAAATACAAAGCTTCTTAATGTCACTAAATATTCTATAGCTGTATATTGCATTAATGAAATATTTTTGAAGTCCTAGGCAAAATACTAGTTTTGAAGTATAGCTTTTGAGATAGCTGAGTGCAAAAGCAGTCTAAGTAACAGTGACTGCAAATTTCTGTTAAATCAATAATTTGCTTAGGAATTGGAACAAGAAAGATTCAAAGCAAACAAGTAACCGATTAACTGCACCCTTCCCAGGGAAGTGGGCTCCAATCCCTCCAATTTCATTCTTACATGTCATAGTACGCCCTAAACAGCGTTATTACTCAAGGATAGAATAAACGGAGTCAGTAAATCTAGGCTCCGGTAATTAAAGGGTGAATCATTCAGAGTGGTATGTAAATAGAATTGCTTTAGTCTTTCAGTCATTAGCACTTTTTCAAGATAATCACTATATGTTTATGAGCCATTACTAAGTTTAATTTAATTTGTCGAAAATAAATGCATGGGTTTGAAATTAACATAGAAAAGGAAGGACAGGCAATCATTTGATAAATGTTTTTTACAAAAGAAATGTTTTTCTTTGAAGGCCAAAGAAATTTTAGATTCACATTTTCTTAGCTAAACTTATTTAAGTTCAAACCCTCCATTTAGTACTGTATAAACCTTGAAGGCTTTTCTTTGTTCTAATAATTTTCAGAAACTTTTAATTATTTTTACTGAATTATTTTTACTGAATCTAACCCTTAGGTTAGATTGACACTATAAAGAGAGAACTACAAATTTTGATTGTAAATCACTGTAAAGCAATCTGGAGCTGGAGGCTTAGACTTATATTTTAGATGATTAAATTGAGGTCCAGAAAGGTAAGGTGAGTTGCTTATAAGTCACATTATGGCTTAATTTGAAATTCTCAGAGGAATAAATTTCTTTTTTTCTTGCTACTGAGACAGGAGGACACAAATTTGCACTGTAATTTCATTTCTCCTTCCAATAATTCAGGAAGTTTGTTATTAAACAATGTCCAAGTATTAGAATCTCAATTTCCAAAGATGTCGCTACATGCTAGAAATAAGGAGTTTTTGTTTTTATTTAAATTTTTTGGACTGCAGGGTGGTGGGGGCCATCAATTACCATAGCTAATTTCTCCCTGAACTGTATTTAAAAGCCATTGTACACAACCTCTGACATAATACTTTATCATGCTCAATCTCTGATGAACTAGCTGATCAATATATCACAATATAATGTGTCAAGTATCCTACAGTGGCCAGGTAAGCATCCTGTTAGATTTTGAAGAAAACCTAACAAAGAAATACAAAATGAAAATGCTCAATTTTATTTATTTCTCATCACACCACGGGCCTGGCAGAAGTATTGCTTGCATATTATCTGAATCTATCTATAAGTCATGAAGTTTTTGGTGGTGAGGGAAAAAAAGGATTACTGTGTGGATATATTTAACTATGGGCATCTAATTAGACCGCCAAAAAAATCTGGGCACATTTCACTTACAAAGTTAATAGGAGGACAATTGCATATTTGACCTTCCGTCACTTAATCAAAACTTCAACAGTGCAATGGGGTGTTAACTTTTGAGTTCTAAAATGTATAATACACAAAACTAGTTTGATTGCAAGGTTAAATATTGAAAGTTTCCATGATAAAAATTCTGCATAACCACATTAGCATTTCAAATTGGGTGTACATGAATTCTCATTTAACTCAAAACACTTTTAAAATTTCCACTCTGAACACAAAAGTTAAAACTTTGTATAAAGGACAAGACAAGTTAGGACAGATCTGCAAGCTGCAACAGTTTGCAAATTTCTTAGAACAAGAATATATAACTGTTTTTTAAAATTACATTTTACTGAGGAAAAAGAGGAGTAGTTTACGAACACTGAAAACATGGTAGGTGTTTAAAGGAAATAGAAATTGGACTAAATAAATAATGGCTAACATTTTCGGGGAAACCTTCCCCAGTTCCTGGCAAAACTAGTAGCTTAAATTACAACCTTGGACCTGCTTCAGATCTTGGTGGGGTGAAGGGGTTATTGCTCAAAAATAAAGAATTAAAAGACAAAGAATAAAAAAAGCATCCCCAAACTTATTTTTAAGGAAGAAGAATGTTTTCATTAGGAACTTCCACTCCAAAAACATACAAGGATTTTGCAATAAGAGGGCTCGGTGAACACTTGAAACTGGAATGAAGACCAACCTCAATTTTGACAGCTCCTTTACCCCATGCTTAACGCCGCCTATGACAAGGGAGAAACTGAATATACTCGCGTACACATTCTGAAACACACTTGTCCCTACCCATACCGCTTAAAGTTGTCTTTTGTCTCTCACCCCACCTCCACAAACACTCAGCAATCCTGGAAAGAATTAGAGTCACAGAATTTCATCCATGTCAAAGGAAAGAAAGGGTAGTTAAATCTCCTGTCCTCCCTCACCCCACGTGTCTGCTCCGCCCCTGTGTAGGCTATATGCGTCCCTGAAACTGGGGACTGGGCTCCTGCCCCTTGTTGATCACCAGCCCCCTACACGTTCCCCAGGAGATGACATCGGGTCCCAGGGGATCTCCTCAAACTCCCTCCAACCTCCCTGCAGGATAAGCAGTGCGAGGCCAGAATGGATGGAACATTGTGTGGCATGCGAGGATGCAGAGGGGCATGGCGCGCGGCAGGCAGGCAGAAGGTGGAGTGATGAGACAGAACCGGGGCGACCGGGCAAACCCGATGGACTACACAGAGGGGCCCTCCCGGGGCGCCTTCTTTTTGTCCTCTGCCACAGGCCCCCTTTCCTTCTCTCTACCTACTCCAACCGCTCTTCCCAACCCTAGCAGGCAGTCAGAAGCGGAATGGGGGACAGTTACCTTGCCCGTCAGGATCTGAGCTCGGACGGTACGGCTCACGAGGGCCTCCACGTCTTGCCGCGCCTCCTCCTTTTGCACCGCAGTGGGGGTATTGAAGGCGATTTTCACCATGGTGAATCTTCGGGCTGCGCGGTAAGGCGCGGCTCGAATCAGCGTCCTGGGCTGCAGATTGGAAAACAAGGAGATCCCGCTAGCCCAAGCAGCACTTACTTTCTCCCCAGTTTGCGTATAGCGGCTGCAAGCCCAGGTCTGGGGATACTTAATGACGCAGTCCCAAGCCGAATGGGAGACCGTGGGCGGGTCGGGGAGGTGCTGAGGGAGGAGCAGTAGGGGGCCCGAGTGCTGGAGTTTCGGGTGGGGGGTGGGGAGTTGCCAGTGGCGGAAGAGAAGGGGAAGCGGAGCCTTTGGCTGGCTCAGGCTGAACGCGCCTCACCTGCACCCCAGGCGTGCTCCCACCCACTTTCTGTGCCTTCAGATAAGAGCAAGACAGGAAGGAAGCCTGGCGTGTCCGTGTCTTTCTGTCTGTGTCCAGGCCACTATAGCCCCTGACTCTGACAATGTTTTCCCAAACTTGGGCCTCGCCCCCTGCGGGACTTAGAACTGTAACTTGGAAGCACTTCAAGCTTTCTGAGCTCTGCACCCGCCCAAACTCCAAAAGCACAGTTCCACCACTGTCTGCACCTTTGTAATAATGCCTTCTGTTAAAAAAACATCTAGAATCCTGTTTATAGTTACTTAGTTCATTCTCTCAACATTTTTTTTTCATTCTTGAGTTTGTTTTGTAATTTCAATTTCCCAAGCTAAAACAATGCTAGATCTGGAAAGATGGGGCTCCTGCTTCCCCAACTTCCCATTTTGCAGATAGGACATGATGAGACACAGAAGGGTGGAAAGCTTAAAATGAATCCCTGAAATAATCCAGATCTTTTCACTCTCCCTAGTCAGGGAAACTAGAGTAAAATCTCAGCCTAGAGTCTGTTTCTTTTCAGCTACCAATTGTGAAACCTGCAGGGAGAAAAATCAGAGGTATGTGTGTACCCATGTGTTTAGGGAGTTGGAGGTGGGGGTGGAGGATACGAAATTTAGGAATACCGTAATACAGCTCTGGGGAAGGGGGAGTAACAAACAGTAACCTCAAAAGGGCTAAATTAGAAATCATTATTGGATCATTTACATATGTGGCCAGTGTAATCAAGCTATTTCTTTGCAGTCAGTTCTTCCAGGTTGCTGATAAAGAATCCCACCAAGTGAAGTTCAGGCTTTGGAGGTTAGTGACTAAGGCAGTAGTGGTACAGAGTTTATAAGTACTTCTGCTGCAGAAGACAAGAAAAAGGTCTGTTGTGTGAAGGCAATAACATCAAAACGACAATAACGACAAACAAAACAGGTTTTACTAGAGAATTCTTCATCTATCCATGTACTTAACTAAAGAGACTTGAATATGTTAACAGTCACCACCACTCCATCCAAGAAATTCCAGCTTGGAGTTTTTCCCACTGAGGTTTCCTTGACTCTGAAGCCTGTCGCCTGTCTCCACTGTGGGAGCTTTGTGAAGACAGCCTTCATTTTCTCGGATAGGCCACAGATGGGAAGGTGAATGGAGAGGAACAGTAAGGAGCCTGTGCCTTACATAGAGCCAGAACTTTATAAAGCAGGATGTTTGAGTTTGCTTATAAATATTGGCATCCTATGTTTTCATTTATTCTTGCTTAAGTCTGCCCATTATAATTTAACATTTATCAGGCAATCTTTAGCATAAGGAGAGGAAATCTCAACTTCCTAGGATGTTCCTCTTTACAGTTACCTTCTGTTTGCCATCACCTTTGTGACAACTCAGTGAGGTGCTAGTCTGGCCCTGTGATCCACACCACATGGATGGATGAAAAAATAGTTTCTCTTACACTTACCTACCAAGTGCAAGGTGCTAGGTGGGAAGTATAATAATACATTATCTTAGTATATCTTCCCTGAAATGTGGTCACACAGGAGGAACAGGGATTATTTTTCATATAAATAGACCCAAACTCTAATAACAACCAAGGGAGTATGCCATCGGTTGCTATGTATGTAACATTGAACAAATCATCTAATACCTCAGGCCTCAGTTTCCTCCTTTGTGTCCTGTTGCTGTGAGGATCATGTGGGATAATGTAGGAGGAAACACTTTTTAAATTATTATGAAAAAGGTAGAAAAGTGAAATGGTTGGTTACCCTGGTTACCCTGTAACATACCCATATTTCAGGCTTATAGAAATTATCTATTTTTTTTAATCCTTGAACTATTCTTTAGCATCTAGACCTGCTTAAGATCCCACAGTATCTGAATATAGGTCTTCTTTGAAAAGGCCAAACTTCTAAAAATAGTCACATAATTGACATCTAACTTCTCATGTATTTTGAAGAATTTGGCCATCTTGTATTTGTTAACACCATGTCCCCTTTTAGGAATGTCACCCATATCTCTGTGAAGGTCTTTACTATTGTCAGACATATGTGATGCAGGCATGGTCTCAAGTTGGCTGACACTGCTGTTTCCCTCTCAATATATATAAGTAATACTTGTGTTAAGATCATAGAATAGCAACAACACCCATTATTAATATCCATTCCAGGAAGGCCAAATAGTTCCTACAGTTTTTTTGAATTTCAAAATATAAGCTGCCACTTGATCATTGGATTGAAACTAGTGGCAAACTAGTAGTTCCATCTACTAAAAAATGATTCCCATTGGCTAAGCTTTTTTTTGTATTCTCTCCTTCCCAGCCACATATTATTGTTTCTTAGAATCAATTTCTCTCACTTTCTTGTCTTCGGAAACTGGGGATCTGGCTACCATGCTGATTCCAGCTCACATTGTTAATCATGTCTGAATGCATATCACTCAAGGTTATAAATGACTTCCCTGTTCTCACATGCCAGATGATGACTAAATTTTCACAACTTGGGCTGAATGGAACATGTAATACAACTGGATACCAAGCAACAATGCCACCTCTCTTTGAATGATCTTCTGAAATTGCCACACATACAATCACACAAAGCTGAAGCTATTAGGGGCATCTCTGATACTATTTCACTCATTAACATATGTTTTCATTAATCAAATATTTACTCAGGGTGTACTATGTACCTTGTGCTGTGATCAGCATGGGACTACAGTGGTAAGCAAAGCAACACAATTTTGCTCTCATAGAGCACATCATCACTGCACCAATGGCAATGATATGTTTTTCATGAGTTCTCCGGTTTTTGTAGTGGGAACACTGGCCCTGTGCTGTGGAGTAGGATATAGCAGTTCTACAAACCAGCAGAGTAGCTCCGTCCACAGCCAATGCTGCTAGGAATGTTTAAATCCATAGCTCACCTGCAATGGATTCACACCCGGCACTTTATTTAGGAAGATTAATCTAATAGCAAATGCATTGGGAAATCAGTTAAGGAGCACTCCTGTATTCCAAATGACAGACGGTGGACTACACTGATGATTGAGATACTGAAAATAAAGGGACAACTTTCAAAGACATTTGGGAGTCATATTTTACAAAGTCCGGTTCTGGAATAAATCATATGAAGGAGAAACATTAGAAAAAATTTGTTTTAAAAGACTGGAAATCACAGATTGGGAAAATGATGGTGCCCTTGATAACAATACCAAATATTCATTGAGTACACCAAATGCCAGATTTCTGTGCTAAGTCCTTTAAATTGACTATGTTATCTAAACTTTACCACAACTCTATTAGGTATTATTATGTACCTCATTTCATTGATGAGGAAACTGAATTTTTGAGAGGTTAGACAACTTGCCTAAGGTCAAATTCTAAACCAGGTGTTCTGATTTCGATGTTTATAGTCTTAATCGCTATATTTCCTTGCTGCCATTAAAAGAAATGGGAAAATCAAGAAGGGGGCTGGTTTGAAAGTGAGGGAAATAATCAGCATATTCTCTAGGGCAGTGAGGCATCAACCCCCTGCCCATATTGCAAACAAAAATTCCAGCTTCAGATTTGTTAAGAACTACATACATTGGAAACTCTTTTAAAACTTTCGTCACCTATCCGTGACTATAGGCTACTCATTCTAAAGCTCATTCCTTCTGGGTTCTGCAATTGCTTCTGTCAACAAAGGAGCAGAAGCAGCTACACAAAGACCTGACCAGCCATATGGTTTTGGGTATAATGCCAGGAGTATGATTTATATGTTTAAAAAGCCAGGCCATTTTCTAGATTCACTGTGTCCCTGTACACGTAGCTTGACCCTGGAGCAGAGGTAGGGATCCCCACTGAAGGTAACAGAAGAAACTTGGTTTCAGGAATAGATTCTTGTTTCTCTATTTAATGTTTTCTCTGTAGACTAGTGAGCTATGATAATAGGAAAATGGAACATTTTCTTAAATATGAGAATGGATTTCATCATCCCTTTACAATAATATGGTCATATCTTTGAGATTGAGAAGTTGTGCACCACCCTAATTTATAAAAATCACTTTTCTTTTTTCTCATTTGGAGGAACTGAAAAATTCAGTGAAAATGTTTGAACTTTCAATGTATCTTTTCTAAATTATGAAAAAATTCTTATTATAGACTATCTTTCAGGAAGTTTTTAAAAAATTGAGTTTTGAAACAGTATCTAAAATGTCTTATCTGATGAGATTTTTACAGAAGTCCTGACTAATGCAAGTGAGAAATTCAAATTTAGCTCCAGTAATGCTTTTGAGAATATCCAGTTGGTTCAGCTGCTCCGTAATTTAACACCAAGTGATAGTAAGGTGTCTTTGTGACTTCAGAGTTAGGTTCCTATTCAATGAGAAGCACAAGCACTTGCATTTATATATGATTGGTAAACCAAATATTCTTTTTACCATCATGTTTAGTTTTTTGGTGGCTCAACATAATTCTGTTCCTAGTTTAGTCTTAAAGAACACAAGATCACAAGTTGTTTTATGTCACATAATTCACTTTGATTGTTCTTGAAATTCAGTTTTGTTTTTGATTTTCATTTTATTATTTTTTCTTTGAAATTAACTCCAATTTATTCATATCCCAGAGCCTTGAAATATTTCAAAATATGATGGTGTCTTAATAATATGGAAGCCAAAGGGCATACACAACAAAGAATGCTCTAAATTTGTAGTCAGGTCGATGGTACATACTTCACTTCTTCCTATCATTCCCAACAAATTAAGTCAAATCATGAATAGAAAATCCTGCTTGAGAATCCCCCAAGTAAAACTCAAGGTTTACAGAAGGTGCTGTTTATATCTCAGTTTGGTTGCCATGTTTCTGTGCTAGTGCAAAAGGGAGGTCCTACACAAGGGAACATTGTAGTGTATGATAGCTTCTGTGCTGTTTTTCATCAACACATCAATTATAGTTCCTGACTTTCATGTTAAGGGAATTATCTTCTCAGAGTTTTAATTTTTATTTCAGCATTTGAAGCTTGTAATGTCTCCACCATATTGAGAAAAATTCTACACAAAAATATTGTCCACACATCTTGAAGAAAGGGATCTCTTCTCCTATGTTCTGTTTATGTTGCAGTTAACACAAGACAAGTGGCTTCTTTCCTCACACTTGGCAATGAGATTTATAATTTAAAAGATGGCACTAAATAGGGAAGATTAGAATAATAGCATTTATAAATAAAAATAGGTAATTACAAATGGCAATATTCATTCTAAATAAGACTTTTTCCTTCCTCTCTTTCATGTTACCCCTTGACCATTAAGCTTTAATAAGACTTTCTCTTTACTTAGACAGTGAAATGCTTATATCTCCACTTATGTAAACCTCTCAAGGCAGCTGCAGGGTGACCTATCCTGGTGTACCCTCAGTCAGTTTCCCTTTAAACACTCCTTTTGGTTGAAACTTTTAGTTGAGTGGCATTGGTATCTTCTTTGGCAGTTTATTTATGAAGAGGTTGAGAATAAATCAATTCTCAATTGACGCCAAGAATCGATACTGAACAACAATGAGGCATACATAGACAAGAAAAATGCATATTTAGGAATGATCCAGGAAATTAATTCACTTAGGAGACAAGTATATTCTGTGGAATTATGAACCTGGACAAGACTGGGAAGAGGCTGTAATGACTGATTAACAAGAATATTCAACAAATACTATGATGAATGTGCTGAGACTGTGGGTTAAGTATGATTCTGCCACCCACATAGAAATTTTTTCCAAAGACAACTCTGCAAGAAAAACATTAGAATGTCAAATCTGCATCCTCCCAATTGTGCTAGAAATGTCTTCCCAGCAATTCAAAAAAAAGGTAACTACAATTGTTTGTCTGTTTATATTGGAAATTCAAAGAAGCAAAAAAAAATTTCTCTCTCTGTCTCTTTCTCTCTATTTGTGTTTATTTCAATGATCATCTTCTCTTGAATCTAGTTTCTCTAAATCACACTACCACCTTGAGCATCCAAAGAGGTTTTAACTGGAGCCCTAAAAAACACATCTATTGTAGTTTGTATATTGATGGTATAAGGCATATGATAATAAAATTCTTACTATCACATACTGCACCTTAAACTAGAACAATATTGGCATTGCTCTTAGTCCTTTTTAATATCATCTTCGTTATTGTGTTTTCTATGCATAAAGCTGTCTATGGAGTTTGTAGTCCTGGCTTGCCTTTCTGGTAGAATATGGGCAGAATCATTTCTAAGAGACACATTGAGGACCCTGTGTTTCTGTAGTGACTGCAGAGATTCTGGAACTCACTTTTGTCAAGAAAGAATGAAGTAGGCTCATACGTTGATACTATTTTAAATAGGGCCTTGTCCTATAGTTAATACCATATATATTTATCTTTTACTTTTATCATCCTCTGTCTAACTCACCTTTGCATTCTTTAGCATTTAGACCATTTCCTGTTACAAAGAGGAGACTCAATAAAATTGTTGAATTGAACTGAAAGTGTTAGTTATTGACAATTTTTCTCTCTGGGAAGAAATAGGGAAAAATAAGAGGAAAATTAAGAGAACATTATGCTACCTATGCTATTTCATTCCTTCAATCCACCAGTTAAAAAATCTCCATTGAGCTTCTTCTGTGTGTCCAGCTCTGTGCTATGTTGAAAATACAGAAATATTAAGGATACTATCTTTCCTAAAGATGTGTAAAGTCTTCTGCAAAAGAATAGCAATTCATTACATTTGTATAGGTCGGCATTGGTTTTACAACCCTTATTTATTTTGATCCTATAAAACAGCTATATTCATCTGTGCAGAGTTCATCAGCTCCTTTTGACAGATGAAGAAATTGAGGCTCTAAGGGGTTAAGACTTGTTCACAGTCACACAACTAGAAAGTGGCAGAGCTTGGGCTGGAACACAGATCTCTTAATTCCAAATTCAGTTTTCCATCCACCACACCATGCTGCTCAGGATACATGCAACAGGTGTTCCCTGCCTTTCACCACCAGTATCATATATCATCAGTAGCAGTCTGAAAATATGAACTCTAGTGCTTTCTATTTGAGGCCTCTATCTTACCATGAATTTCATGTAAACCAACACCAACACCATGAAAATTTCTAAAGCAGACTATGATAAAGGTCTATAAAAGAAATCTCACATATGTTTATGAAGACACTTTACTTTTCATTATAACATAGCTACGCATAGCTCCAGTGGTCAAGGCAATGTTCTTTGGTTTGAGTAAAGATAGGCAACTTTAGCCTTGCTGGATTAATCAAGAGGAAAACCAATCATATCTTAGAAGGAGGACACAGTCAGTGCTCCTTATATCTATTCTGATCGTTGAGGAAGTCTAGAGTAATGGTTATATGCACAGACTCTGGGGTCTTTCTCAGAGATTTCTGAGCAGACTTTCCTTGGTGTCTCATTGGCCAAAATGGTATCATACGCTCATTCTTAAATCAATTATTGGCAAGGGCAATGGAATTCCCATGATTAGCTTAACTTATTCAAAACTCACTATTGCGTCTGAGAAAAGACGAAGTTTTGTGGGGTAAACAAAATTGAGTTTCCTGTAAATAGAAAGAAGAAGGGGGGATGACTATACAATAGACAAACAACGATACTCCTACAGTCTTTGGCAGAGGAAGAGGAGGAAGATGAGGAGAATGAGAGAAAGAGGAAAGGAAGAAAGAAAGAAATAGAAAGACAATGGAAGGAAGGAAGGAAGGTGGAACAAAAGAGGAAGAAAGGTTGATGATATTATAAAAACAAAAAATTATTTTCAATGAAATCATATGGAGTCTTATCTGTAAATCATTGCAAATTTGGGACCATTTAAGCAGAGAAACTATCCAGAAAGCTTTCTACCTTTCCAATTTGTATATGAACTATTCTCATTATAATAATGATTTTTTAATTGACATAAAATAGTTTTGGTCCTTTAATTCATAGGAATTTGCCCTCTCCTTGCTTATAAGTACTGATACAAGAAATACAGTTTCAAATGGAGAAATGAAGAAATGCAGTTGTGTTTGGTTTCAGGAAAAATGCATAAACAATTTTCAGATTTACAGTTAACAAAGTTACAAACTAAATATTTTGCCCTCAGTTTCCAGCAATTTTAGTCATATGAAATTCCCACATTGGATTCTTTAGCAGTCCATTTTTAACAGTATTGTTTTCTTAAATTTTTTTTTGAGTCACAAATTGACTATCATATCTATCAGTTAAAGATACATAAAATTGAGATCTATATTTTATATGTGATTTATTAGGAATTTATTCTTTTTTATTCTATTATTGCTTTTATTATTATTTTTGACACATAATTATACATATTTATGATATTTTGATACTTGCAGACAATGTGCAATAATCAAATCATGGTAGTTGGCAAATTCATCACCTCAAACATTTATTATTTTTTGTGCATATTGGGATATTCAATATCCACTCTTCTCACTATTTGAAAATATACAATAAATTGTTGTTAATTATGTCACCCCATCGTGCTATAGAACTCTAGAACTTATTTCTCCTATTTAGCTGTACTTTCGTATCCATTAACCAACCTTTGACTATACCCCTTTAAATTGTTTTGTAAAAGCCTGTTAACAATAAGAAATTTTGTCATTTGTCCTTGTTTTGTTTTTTCCTTGAAAGAAGAAATTGTGCTTTTATTAATCATAGCCATAATTAAACACACAAAATTGTCAGTTTGGCTTTAAATTGAGAAGCTATCAAGATTGTTTCTAAAAGTAGCAACATTTCAACTATCTACAGATAACATTGGTAATAGCTTCTGCTTGTGTTTAATATCCTCACCTAGGAATGAGAATCTTCCTTTTACCTGGGCTCACATTAATTAACCTAATGTGTAATCTCCTCCCTTACCTCTAAGAGAAATAAAGTAGGAAAATAGGTTGAGTGACAAGGAATAGGGTAGGGACCAAGCACCTAAGGCCTCAGAAAGCTGTCTCTAAGACAGTTAACCATAGTGGCATAAGAACATTTCTACTCAAAGTGGATGTTGTCAAAGTCGAGACAGTCTAGTTGAGTAAAGACTTAACTATATTAGTATTAAAATAAGATCTTTTTACAAGTCGATAAACGTAAATTTGGAAGGAGATGGCTAAGGTCTGCTAGTAGAAGCCAAGATGACATACAGAGCCCAAATTTAAGGGTTTCTTTGGTAAGCAGATATGATGATCCTTTTAATATGAATTTCATGGCTTTACACAGGCTAATATTCAACTGGTAATCAGAATAAGAACTGATATTATGGGAACAGGGTATATTACTATTGTGATATCTTATGTATTAATCAAAGAAAGGGTATTTTGTAGTATTTTCAGAATCTTTTCTTTGAAAGACAAACTTGCTAGGGAAGGACAGTGGATTTAGGAAGAGTCCAAAGTAAACAGTGGAAATAAGGACATGTAAGTAAAATGTCAGAGGAGTAAAGCAGTAGAAATCAGAGGTCAGGAGTGGAGAAGCCTGGGAACAGTTCATGAAGACTAGCTGCTTGTGTAACTCACATTTGTTCAATCAGTACATCAACAGGGTTATTAAATAATGGGCCTTGGCCCCTTAGTCCCTATATGTTGCGCTTTCCATTAAGCCAAAAGTTAATAGCTCTAAATTTAGAGAACTAGAGTATTGATAAGGATAGGGGAATAAGATAGGGACCCAATCCTGGGATGTATGGGGTATGAAAAACTGGGGAACAAGATCAGAATACGTCTAACAGCAGGCCTGATTTAATGCTATTTTACCAGATTTTGGCTACTAAATTTATCTTAAAAACTTCAGAGAAATGACTGGAACCTCCTGGTAGAATGTTATTTAATAGAAAGATCAAGGAACTAAGAGATTTTTCAGTTCACTAAATTTTTCCCGTTATACCATAACACCATTGTTTTCTTTTTGACCTTGAAGCCTCCATGCCAAATGCAAAAATAAATCTAGCTCCCTTGTTTTATGACTTATTTGGGAAATAATACTATTTTATCAGAAAGTTGGCAGCTTTTCCCCTTTCTATATGCTTACCATTAGACAGACTCTCCCACTTTCCCCCCACAACCAACCTAGCAATTCCTGATTATTCACTGGCATTCAAGATAAAATTAGAGGAATGTCTCTGAGGGTGTGTAGGGGGAGAAATTGGCCTCAAGGCATAATGAAATTCCAGTTCACTCGTTTTCCTCCTCTCTCTAGACATATTCCAACCAAGAATCATTGTATGCCCCTTTTCTTTCCAGCTTGCTTCTCCTTGGCTTTTCCTCCCTCCGAATACTGCCTGCCCAGGGAGTACATAGGGTAAGCTTTCTTCATGTGTAAACAAGTCTCCTTTCAATCACTGAGGGCCCTAACAGTACTACAGGACTCACTCCCAGTGCCTGTTTGCATTTTAAGCGGCTTTGGAAGTTGTGATGAGGAGAGCTTCATCAGAACTACAGAGCTCTGTATGTCCTGCCTGCTGCTTGTGTGACTTATGCTTGATATTTGTTCTCTCTACACATTGACTGGGATGCTGAAGGACATATCCGGGCCCCCTAGTCTTTATGTGATGTTTTTTCCATTATGGCAAGAGTCAGCAGAGCTAAATCTGCTCACAATTTTATGGCCTTACCACCTGTAAAAAGGGTGTTTGCTTAGGCATTAGGGATTTTTAATTTCCCAGTATGTACTTTGTATTAGAAAATCTGGGAGCATATGCTTCTGCTTCTCTACCATCCTCCCACTTCTTGCTGGCTGCCTAATATTCATCAACATAATTTTCTCCAAATGGGTGTGTATATTTTGGGGATAAAGGAAAGAAATTTGGGTCAAAAAGTCTAAATTGGGAGTTCTATTGACTCCCAATTACACAAAAAAGATCCCAAACCCCCAACTGAAGGTCCTGACATGACCAGACATATACATAAAGATAATATTATTGTTATACTACAAACATACTTGGGCCTTCTTATTGGGCACCTCGAAAAAAGCACTACCAAAATAACAACATTTGAAGGATTTGCTCTTTTGAAAACAAAGTTAAAAAGAATGAGACCTCATAGAATCACAAAATGTCAGAGCTTGCAGGAACCTTAGAAACTTCATTTAATTCCCTCTCTTGCTGCTCAGTGGAGGGGTACTTCCAGTCAGTTATCAGGAAAGGGAGACTGGAAGCCCCTGTTTTTCTCAGCCACACATGACTATGTCTAGTGCACTATGCAACTTCAGAGGTTTAGTGTCTCTCTCTGACCCAGCGGTTACGGATGATTAAACTTATATCCCTCCTCCACAAAAACCTTTTTCACAGATTATCAAACAAAAAATAATAATACATGCCTTTGTCAATGGTATATTATTTTCTTTTTTCCATAACTAGTTTTTTTTCTCCTGGAGAGAGAGAAAATTTCTCTTGGTACAAAGTTTGTTGTTGTTTTTTTAATTTGTTTATTCCCCCAGAGTCTGGCACCAGTGAAGACTATAATTTGTATGAAAGGTTTTTTTTGTTGTCGTTTTATTTTAATAGCATTTTTTTCAGCATGACTGATAACCATGGCTGGGCAAACACCAAAAAAAAAAAAAAAAAAAAAAAGAGTTTCCCAGAGGCTGACTGGTGACAAGAAATGAACAGGTGTGAGGGGCAGTTATTAGACTCTACAGTCTTGCCTTCAAGGCTGATCCAGTGTGACACAGTGATGATTTACTCTGGGTCACAGTAAGCACAGGTGCTGCCATAATCACCAATAGCCATCTAACATTACTCTGTCTGCAGTGCTCACTAGAAAACATCTGGGGATTTTTTCCCCTCTCTTTCTGTTGGATGCTCTTCACTCCCACCCTTCTACACCCCTTTACTCTCCTCATCCTCACAGAGTCTGCTGACTCCCTGTCTAGATTAAGATACCCTGCCTGGCTACATGATGACTACATGGAAATAACCCATGGCATATCCACCTTGACCTGAGGCTGTGTTGTAAAGCTTTGTTAATATGACACTAGTTGATGGATCACATAAGTTAGAGATACAAATTCAAAGTTGTTCTTTGAATGTTCACTTGTTGACTGTACGTCTATTTATTACTGAGTTGTAACAGCAATTTTCACAGAAGTAAATGTTTTGGTTTACATGTTCTTGTTTTTCATGCCTGATCCAGGAAGATGGTTTTATAAATCATTACATCACTCCCTTTAAATGCCTTCTGGTCATATTTTTAAAAGGTCTTGTGACAAGAGGCTTCAAAACATTGAATGGAAAGACTATAAAAACTTCAGAACATTTGACATAAAACTGATATATTACGTGATAATGTTTCTGGTAGAAACCAGGACCTCGTTCATCATAAAAGACACTCCTTGGCTAAGTTCCATGCTATATGTTAAGGAAACTGTCACCCTCTAGTCACATTGAAGACTGTCACTCCTAATGAGAGTAGGGAAACCTAGAAACTTTGGAGGAAAATGCTGCTATGAAAAGTGAGTTTTGCCAAGCAAAGAATACTGGGAAAACTCAGGCAGCAAGCTCTCCAGTCAGGAACCCTCTTAGGGCCTCAGTTTTATGCAACGCAAAATGAGGTGATGTGAATCTGTGTTCCTACAATATATTTTTTTTTTGTTTCCTTAATGCTAACTCCCCATATGCTGGAGTTTAGCTTAAAGTTGATACATATTAACTAGGGAGCTAGGAGTAATAAATAATCATTTGATAAGAATGGTGACTGGCTTTGCCACACTTTAGGGGTCTTTAATTATCTCAGAAGGCATTGTGATATGCTTGGGAGAAAAAAACAAACACAAAAATCAATTCAAATCATCTGAACTGAAAGTAGGAGCCAATGGCATTTAGCACTTGTATGAGGTTGTGGGAAATACTGTTAGAAAATAAAACAATGCCTTTCCTCTTCCTCATCCCATATCCAATCAGTCGCCATATTCTGCCAAGTCTTCTTGGACAATATCTCTCGCATCTGTTCCATTCCATTTGCTGCACTGCTATCCTCACTGCAGCCTCCTATCAGCTCACCCTTGGGTTACTTTGAATGTTCCTTGAGTGTTTTCTCTGTCTGCTCCTGTCTATCTTTGACAATCATAAAAATCTTTTGGAAATTTAACTTGCTTTAAAGACATAGAAACAAAAGCAAAACATCCTTAATGGTTCTCCATTGCTCCTGTGAATAAGGAAAAACACCCTTGCTTCAAAATTTTCATTTTTTCTTTTTTTATTTCATAATATTAAGGGAGTACAAATGCTTTTGGTTATATGGATTGCTTTTGCAATGCTTGAGTCATGGCTATAAGTGTGCTCATCACCCAAATACTGTTCATTGTACCTGTTAGGCAGGTTTGGGCCCATTCTCTCCTTGCCCTCCCCCCCCAGCTTTATTTCCACTGAGTTTTATGTCCCTCTGTGCACATGTGTGCTCATCAGTTAGCTCCAATTTAACAGTGAGTACATGCATTGTTTGTTTTTCTGTTCTCTAGATACTTCACTTAGGATGATTGTATTCAGTTCCATCCAAATTGTTGCAAAAGGCACAATAACAATTTATGAACAAAAGATAAAGATAAAAGGAAAATAAAACTATCTGTGAACTCTCGAAATAAAAGGGGGAAGATCATGGAAGGAAGTCAAAACCTAAAGAGGCAACCCTGGTTCAAGGTGTTTTCTTGTGTGGTTTTGACCCAAGGAGAGGTTTTAGTCCCAGAAAAGGGCATCATTCTAGGTAGATAAAGCTCCCCCTCCAAAAACTCATCTTTCTGGGAGATTAACAGGGGAAATCTTGCAGCACCAAAAAAAAAAAAAAAAAAAAAAAAAAAAAAACCAGAAAAGAGGCTAGCCTAATTCTGTGTATGAATCAACAAAGGCTGAAATTGGGAATAAAAAACGTATCTTGAAGAAATAATAGCAGAAAGCTTCCAAATTGTATAAAGGACATAAAATTACAGCTCAGCAAACCACAAATAGGGTTAACTGAAGGGAAACTTGCCTAGACACATTATACTCATTCTGCTAAAATCCAAAGATAAAGAAAATAATCTCAAATGCTTTTAGCAAAAAGAGACACATTACAAACAGGAGCACAATGATTGAAATGACTGAAATTTCTCATCAAAAATCACAGAGCCCAGAAAACAGTGAATGCCTTTAAAGTACCGAAAGAAAAGAATTGTCAACCCAGAATTATATATTCGTTGTAAATGTTCTTCAGGGATGGAGGCAAAATAAATATATTTTCAGATATGGAAAAACCAAGAGACTTTATCACCAGCATATGTGCTCTACAAAAAAAAATGCTAAAGAAATTTTTTAGGTTGAAGACAAATGATATCAGAAATCCGGAAACAGAAATCTGTTTTGTTAAGAGTAACAAAAGTAGTAAATAGCTGGGTGCATCTAAAAGTCAATTTTCCCCTCTTTATGTTATAATTCTATTATCTAGTACATTATATACATTGCATCTTCATTATATACATTTATAATTTTAACTTTAAACAGGAATACATATTTTAAAGAACTGAAGAGGGAAAAATTGAAATTGTTATCCCTTCCTAAAAGAAAATTCCAGGTCAAATGTTTTCAATGTTCAAGGAAGAAATGATATTGATCTCACAGAGAAGCTTTAAGAAAATAGAAAAGGAGAGATCACTGCTCAACTCTAATATCAAAATGAGACAAAGATGATAGAATAAAATTACAGACCAATGTCCTTCATGAATATACATGTAGAAATTCTTAACAAAATATTAGCAAACTGAATCCAATAATATGCAAGAAGCATAATACATCATGAATAAGTAATATGTTATCCAAGGAATGCTAGGTTTATTATTCAAAAATCCATCGATGTAACTTCAGATATTAACAGAAATAAAGGAGATGACTCAGTAAATACAAAAACATTTGATAATATTGAACAGCAATTCATACAAAAACTCTCAACAAGCTAGGAATAGTAGAGAACTTCCTGAAACTGATAAAGTCCCTCTAAAAGAAACATGTAGCCAACGTCATGTTTGGTGACAGATTGATTGTTTTCTCCTGAAATTGGGAACAGAGCAACAATTCATCTTCTATTCAGTATCGTACTGGAGTCCTAATGATTGATATGTGTGGGGCTGGGGTGGAAACGGGGGATAATAAAGGGCATAAGGATGAGAAAAGGAAGAAGAAAACCTTTTTTATATTTGTAGGTGATTTGATTATTTAAGCAGAAAATCCTAGGGGATTGACAAAATAACTAGATCTAATACATTAATTGAGCAAGGTCACAGGATGTAAGATTATTATTTAAAAATCAGCAGTAATCTTTATACTAGAATACTCAATATTGGAAGACTTATTAGAAAGATAACTCTCCTCAAACTGATCTATGAATCCAATTCTAGAATACTTTAAGAAATTGACTCACTGATATTAAAAATTAATATATACAGAAATATAAAGGACCTAGAATAGCCAAAGCAATATTTAAAATAATGAATAAAGTTGGAGAACTACTCTACCTGATTTTGAGGTTTACGATAAAGCTACAGTTACTTAAAAGTTTCATACTGCTTGAAAGTTAAACCTGTAACATAACAGAACAAAACAGAATGTGTAGAAATAGACCCATACATATTTTGGTCAGTTGATTTTTCAACAACTGTAGAAAGGTAATTCAATGGGAAAAGAAAAGTCTTCCCAACAAATGCTGAGTCAACCGAATATGTATGTATGCGAAAGAAAAATTGACCCTTAACTTCACACCATATGCAAAAATTAAATTGAAAAAGATCATGGATCTAAATGTAAAACATAAAACTATAACAAATTTTGGAAAAGAACATAGGAGAAAATATTTACATACTTGGGATAGGCAAAGCTTTCTTAGGGAGAATACCACCATCACAGAATACATGAGAAAAATTATAAATGGGTCTCTGTTAAAATTACAAACTTCTGATCTGCAAAAATACCATTAAGAAAATGAAAAAGCAAGCCCCAGATTGGGAGAAAATATTCACAAAACATACATCTGATAAAAGGCTTGTGTGCAAGATAAATAAAATTCTCTTAAAACTCAACGATATGACAATAAATTTAAAAATGGACAAATGATTTGAATAGATTCTTTATAAAAAGAAACACAAATAGCTAATCACATCTAGCATGCTCTGCAGCATTAGTCATAAGATAAATGCAAGTTGAAACTGCAGTGAAGTACCATACACACCCATTAGAAAGGCTAAAATTACAGAGATCAATCATAACTAGTGTCAATGAGGATGAGAAACAAGAGGAATTTCTCCTACCCTGCTAGTGGGAAATTAAAATGGTAAAACCATTTTGAAAAACAATTTGACAGTTTCTTGAAAACTTTAATATATGACTTCCATTGCCCCAACCTTTCTACTCGTAGGAAACAAAAACTTACATCCACACAAAGACTTAAATCTTTAAATGTAAGTAAAATCTACTCTGGCCACCTCATTTAAACTGCAATCTTCCCCACTTCCCTGAAGTTTCTGTACACTGCACCCACCCTACTTTAGTTTTCCCCAGTAAATTGTCACATTATAACATTTATTATGTATATTATCTGTCTAACCTTACTAGAACATAACTTCATGAATGCAGTTATTTTTGCCTGTTTTTATTCATTTCTGTTTTCCCAGAACCTAAAATAGTATCCAGCACCTAGAAAGCGGTAAATAATATTTGTTGAATGAATGAGTTTCCATCAAGAAGTAGCCAAAGAATCATGTGTCCTAAACTTGAGAGTAACAAACCGACAATTTCTTTTTCTTTAGGCTTTCCATTTTTGTACTCTGTTTCCCCATCAAACTGTTACATCCCCGCAATGTAATTAGTTAGATTCTAGCTTTCTTCCTTATAATCCTAATCCAGTGTGATTTCTTTGTACAATGTCTTTAGTCATCTTGACCGAACTTGAGGTGGTGAAGGTGGTAATGCCATTGATGATAGCAGATAACATTTATCGAGGGCACGCTCTGTGTGAAAATTCCTACTCATGCTTTATATGCATTTCTCTTAATAGTTGATATGCAGTCTACTGACATTGCATCTGGACGAATGCTAAAATACTTTTAAGCATAAACTTCCAGAAAACCATCCATGAATTTTGATGATGGAGGATAAGGAAATAAACACTAGAATCAAGAATGCTGTGAATTTTCACTAGATAAAAGGAATGATTTTGTCCTTATTGACTTATCTTATAAAGATAAGTCAAGGTGAAGTCCAAGGTTGAACGTGTTTCATATTTAAATAAAGCCTTCACCATTAAGTTAACAACGATACAAAAACCAGAATGGCAAGTGCGTGATTGTATTAAGTTGGGGCGGCAACAACTTAATTCATGTTTGTAACAGAAGCAAGTACAGTGGTATTAATATTTCATTCTTAAAAGAATAAGTAGTTTGAAGCTTGCTTCCCAGTTGTATGACTTAATTATGATTGCTCTTCATATGTAGAAACTTAAAAAGTGGAATAGTCTCATTATGCTTAAATTTCTCCTTCTGATCCTCAGTGTCCACCACAGAAGATTTGGGAAATGAAAAGTATCTATACTCTTTAGAAGCTCATTTTTAATCACCTGTCAAATGCAATGGCTGAGTGTTAAGCATGAGAGAAATAATAAGATTCAAGCTGTACAATCATCAGATCTAAGAACATTCAATTAGGCCAATTTTGTGAAAATTAAAAATAGAGTACATTTGAAGGTATCTTAAAAAGACAAATGAAAGCACAATAATAATTTATACAGGAAAGTCAGCTCTAAGGGAAACGCTGAAAAGTTGTTTGAAAAGGATTTCTATTGACGTAGCACAGTGGTAGATGAACTCTCTAGGTGGTATTTGTCTCTGAATACGCGCTCTCGCAATCTCGGACAAGAATAATGACCATGACGTGTCAGTTTTTTCTTAGCACATCAACTAAGGAAAGAAAACTCTTTAAAAGTTTATTTTGACATCATCCCATGACAGAATCTCATAACGATCTCAGTAGTTGTACTACTGATTTAACTTCTCTAATCTTACGTCTGTTTTTCTCCAAGGTCTCAGAATTCAGACCTGAAATTTTATAGCCACCTAGACTGCTATTTGTTCTTCCTTTCTTTCCTTCACAGTAGTCTCCTGGTTTCCGTTCCTGGAATCGCCAGTGTGGGTCAGGGACTTCTGATCTGACTCTAGAACGCTTGCATTCCACTGGGTTTCTCTTCCTCTCCCCCTTCCCCAGTTTTCATCAGCACCATAGGTTGAGTTCTCTGGAGACAAAGTTTGGGGACAAGATCTTGAGGAGGGATCAAACCCCGATGAAGAAGAAGGAAGCAGGACTGGAGAGGAAGTAGACAAACTATGACGGAGGCTCGACAAAGCTTAGTATAATGTTTAAATTAAAGACCAAAAATAATGGGTGAAGTACCTATCATAACACCAAACACAAAAACATGAGATTAATAATATATACAATATGGTTATGAAAATGCCAATGATCAGTCACATTGGGGCTAAAACGTCTAACAGTTGCCTTTTTCCTGATGATTCTCATGTGACCGTCTCTAGCACAAGTTGTTGTAAGTTTGCATTCCATACGTTTTACTGCCTGTTGGACTTACACACCCGGCATTGGCTGGCCCAAAGCTAATTCATCATTTTTCTCTCTGATCCTGTTCTTGTCAAAATCAACACAGTCCTCTCGGAGAGTAATCTTAGTAACTCACACCAATGGAAAGAAATAGAGGAGCTGATAATATAAAACAGTAAAGATGTGCTTAAAATTTTTTTTGTATTTATGCTTAAATATGAGGAAATCTAATGTTTAACAAACTTGCATCAAATAAATTGATAAAGTCACAATATGAAGATTTCACTTACCCGCAAAGGAACTGAGAAACTGCCCAGTTTTCTCTTAATTGTTCAACTCTCCCTGCAGTCATTTCTCTCTGAGTTTATATTTCCGTTTTCCTGCTGAAGTCAAGTCTCAACCCAAAGCTCCCCATTTTTTGTACATTTACTGGGACAGTGACAGTGGTTAAAGAATGACAGTTCAAAGAACTTTTATAATGAAACAATTAGAAAATTCAGTAAAAATGACAGAGAAACTGCTGAAATGCTAGTAAAGCAAAAAGTCTTCAAAAATGTATTAAAGGATAGGAACTAATCAAGGAAATATTTTTTCATCTTTACACATTATGATATACAATGTTGGAAGAAAACAGTATTATTTACTTGGCATCTGTTCCTAATTGAAAATAGCAAATTTTCCTTTTGAGGCAGGTGGTATATATGGGTTCTTTATGCAATTTCCTTATTAGCATGTACACCTACAACACACCCACCCACGATCAGTGCGCTCAATAGAAGAAAGCACGGTGTCAGTGTTCGGAGCCAGGGCTTGAGTTCCTGAGAGATCTGAACCTGCAGCCCAGCATTGCAGCTCATCTGCTATGAAATGTTAAGTGAGTTACTGCACCTTTCTCAGCTTCCGTTTCTTCATGTAGAAGATGCGGATAATAATATGTCCTTCATAGAGAGTCTTATAAGGAATAGGTAAGATAATATATATAAAGTACTAAGTGTCTGGAGTATAGGAAATATTTGAAAAATCATTGCTATTATTATTAACATATAGTACCTATAGAATGTGCTCAATAAATGGTTAGTTGGTGAACTGAATAATTCCCCTTACCAGGATCTCTAAAAGTATGTCACATTCAGGTGAACCAGGAAAGAATTATTTACTCCCAACATATTAACATATGTCAACAGCCAAAAAAATAAAGCATATCTTTTGATGGCAAAAGCACAGACACAATTTTTGTAATTTTTTTCCCCATGGTTTAGTTGATATTTTCTGTTTTGTTTGCATTTGTATTTAGTCATGCTGAGTACAGTGTTTTCCACATGACGAAGGTTCAGTGACTGTAGACTACCTCCTAGACATTGTGAACATAAAATGAATACATTTGCTGCTCGTGCTATCTCTCAGCTCATTTTGTGTGTTTGCTGAGTGTAACATATTGTTAGCCTTTGAGCATGTACGTCGCGAGTATTGATTTCTTTGTTCTCTGTTCAGAAACCGAAGTGCTAAGGTGGTGTTGAGAGGGGGAGGGACAGCCACCAAGTTACAACCTAAACACTGACCGATAGTTTCACAGTTGTGCTTAGTCCACTACTTCATGCTTCCAAGTAACAAACGGAGAAAAGCCCACTTGAGTTTTTATAGAGAAAGAAATACCATAAGCACCTTCATTAATAGCAGGAGTCTGCAGTGAATGAGGGTCCCTTTTAGGTAGATAATGACAATATATATGGAAATTACTGCCGGACTTAATGTTTTTTTTTTTTTTTTTTATAACAGCAAGTTCCAAATTACTGATCAGTAATTACAGTTTCTGGCCTTGACATCTTAGATTTTATTCTCCAGCAAAATAGAAGGAGAAAATTTTGGAGCAGTAAAAACAGGAATAAAGAATTTGCTTTTTCACTTTGTTGTGTAACATCAGCGAGCTGGTTCTGCTGGGCCCCATAAATCTCCAATTCTACAACAGTTTAAACTGATTGTCAGTTACTTACGTCGTATCATTTAATGACACCGAATTATGTGCTGAGGATCAAAAAGGCAGCTAGTTCGTGAGGGCCTTTAGTTACTGGGTAAGCTCTAAATTGGGAGTGCGTTATGTACCAGGTGGTAGAGATAAAAATGTGGTTAAAAGCGTTGCCCTAAACACTTGTACTAAATGAATTGGTTGTTTCAGGGGGAATCATCATATGAGTTAAGTCTCCCAATAGGTGGAAACATCAGACTCCACAAATCTGGGGTAGAAGAGTCAGCTCTTTCCACTGATCATCACTGGTCATTACCTACGCCATGGTGCCTTGATCATCTTTCTTGTCCCATTCTTAATTTATTGCCAGAATGTTCACTATTAGAATTATTAATATACCAGGTGGCCTGAATCATGCATTTGTTCTCAGGGGGCAAGTTAAAATGTGTATATTGCTACCCCTTCATTGTTTTCTTAGCATTCCAGTATTCTCAGCCTGCACTTGTGCAGTGGATGGCCCGAATCAAAGAATGAGACTTTGCACTATTCCTCTTAAAACTCATCTTCAATTCTCTTCTAAATCTGTTGACATAATTTAGGAATCTGACTCATTAACCAGGGCACAGCCAAAGGTAGAGCCAATAGAAGCTCCTAAACCTCCCTCTGGGTTTCATTTGTCCAAAGACAGCTACGAACTCGGAAAATATAGTCATTCATCTTAACTGCCATTCATGTTGAAAGCTCACCCAATACTCCGGGTAAATTGCCTCATTGAAATCTGGACTCAATATATCCAGTACCTCTTCCTCCTCCTCCTGACAATCCTGCTAGAAAAGGCAATTAGATTTGTCTCATGACTTGCTATTTATGGGCCCGTGATGACACTTAAGAAGAACTTCTACCATATTAAGGGCTCTCTATGATAATTTATTCTGGAATTTTCCCTAGAAACAATGCCAAGTTTGCTATTCTATAATTTGTAGCTCTCACCTTTAGAAAACATTTAGTGATACTGTCTGCAAGTTCTTTAATAAGGGACTAAGATGTAATTTATCTGAATCAAGAGATTTGAACTCCTTGTTCAAAGGACAAGAAAATGAGAGGCAGAATGCCATAAGAGCTGGGATTTGCTGAACGTAAGAAAGGCACAGCTCCGTCTAACGTTTGTCCTGGGAATAGGTAAAGTTACCCTGCAGAGATCACTGACAGGTTCTGCTGTTTCCAGTTCTAATTGCGCTTCCTGTATTCCTCCTCTCCCTGCTTCAGTTTCCCCTGCATATTGCTGTGAGTTTGAGCTTTGTCACATTCCTGGCCCATTCAAAAGTTTACAATAGCTTCTAGTAGTGTACTGTATTCAGTGAAAGCACATTTACCTCTTAGGAGCCTCTAAAATGTGATTCAGTTTTTAATTTTTTTCTTTTTTATTTGTATATATTCATGGGGTACAAGTGTGATTTTGCTACATCGGTGTTAATTTACTGCATGGTGGTGGAGTCAGGGCCCTCAGTGCATCCGTCACTAGAGCAATGCACGTGGTAGCCACCAAGCACCTCCCATCATCTA
Organism: Avahi laniger; assembly: GCA_963575035.1. NCBI lineage: Eukaryota > Metazoa > Chordata > Mammalia > Primates > Indriidae > Avahi > Avahi laniger. The sequence goes on from CAUYSK010081659.1 coordinate 68,942, forward strand.
CCCCCTCCCACTCTTAATACTAAATATTACTTCCTATCATATCTCCCAGAAATTCCATTTGATCCAGGATGCTGACTTCCTTACTATCTCTCCCTACTCCATCCCCAAGAAACCTCCATAATTATGTCTATGGGTTCGTTCCTGCTCTTCCCTCCTTACAATTCCCTTCTACCACCCCTCTGTTAATATTCTATTCATTCTTCAGACCCACAGACCGTGCGATAGCATCCTGGAAGGCTCACAATCACTTTTTTCCTGACATTTCCATGTAGCAAGTATTTACTAAAAGTTTGTTATTCACTCAATACATGTGATCATACCACATTGTCTCATTACTTATATCAATAGTCCCTTAATTATACTAACATTTAACTTGTTTTTGTGTATAGCTTATTTGTTTCATGATGTATTTTCCTATCACCTAAGCATTAAACAATTTCTCATAACCAACATGTCTTATATTTCTCTCATAGTCAGCAACACTGAGCACACACCTGACTTTACTGGCGAGTATACAGTAGGCATTCAGTTTATGCTTGAATTCTGAACCAACTGGTTTTCAGCCTATGGCAAGTTATTCATGAATATTTTTTTTTATTTCAGCATATTATGGGGGTACAGATGTTTAGGTTACGTATGTTGCCCTTGCCCCCCACCAAGTCTGAGTTTCAAATATGTCCATCCTTCGGGTAGTGCGCATTGCAGTCTTTGTGTATGTATATACCCGTCCCCTCCACCCTCAGCATGAATATTTTTATATAATTAGTTATTTGACAAGATTGCCCACTTTTAAAATATTTAATGTTTATAAGTCTTTCAGTTCAAAGGTCAGCTGGAATTTTTCGTTTTCTCAAGAGAAAAACTTTGGATAAGGTAACTTTTTAGGTAATTGAAACAAACAAAAAAGGACTGATATAATGTGGGTGTTTTTGTGTGAACCTGATTGTATAGTTTTCATTCACCTTCTAAGCAAATAAATATTGGTGGACTTAAACTAATTCAATCGCTAAAAGTGTATTACTACACAAATCCCCAGAAAATCAGCTAACCGTTGAATCAAATATATATTTATGAGCAATGCATTGGATAGGGGTGGTTAAAAGTGAGGCATCTTTGTGTACATCTTGGAAGATTGAAAACTGCATTTCCCTCACTTTTCCTCTTTATGATTCATATTCAAATATGAGTTTTTCCTGCAAGGGGTCAGGAAGGACAAAAATATTTATTTTTGTAGGCTTGTGTCTGCATCCTTCTAGAAAAAAAGATGTGGTTACTGTTTTATCATGGAACTTAGTAGGAATAACACACACACACACACAGTCACAGAAAGACTAAACACAACTACAAGTAAGCCAAAAATTAAACTGAGTTGTTAATCTCTCAATTCTGATAGGAGAAACCTGCTGATGCTATGTAAGACTAAATCACAACAGTGAATAAATTCTTTAAATGAAGTCCCAGAGGTACAGATAAGATGTGCATAATTTTCTAATATTGGACTGGAATAATACAGAAGCGTTCTATGTCCAGGCTCCGTTCTAAATACTTCATGGATATTAGCTTATTTCGTCCTCACAGTCACCCAGCGAGGTAGATAATAGTATTATGAGAAAATTGAGACACAGAGAAGCGAAGTAACTTGCTGAATGTCACAAAACTAGTAATGGCAGAGCTAGATTGTAGACCCCGGTAGACTGGCTTCAGAGGACTGGGCTTTTAACTACTTCAGTGCACTATGATAGCACTAAGATTGAATGATTGAAGAATAACATAGAATGGCCTAAGGAAAATTCTCTCATATTAGGGTTAATAAGCTATTTTCATCTATCCCAGGAGTGTGTAGATAGTAGGAGCTCATTACATACTTGTTGAGTTAAAATGATTTCATTTTCCCACACACATTTCATAGATTAAAATATACAAATGATACATTTCTTAGAATCATTTACATTCTTACATTTTGTATCACTTTAAAATAAAACGTGCCTTAAAATTTACAGCATCGCTTTGTTACTGCCAGCAAGAGGGCCATTGTGAGGGAGTTATTATTATCATCTGATGGCTTCTGCTAAGCTCTAGAAGGAACCAGTATCAGAACTTGCAGGATGATATTAAAAACTCAGAAGAAAACCCCAGAGACAGGAGTGACTTGTTTTTAAAGAAACGCTACATCACCAATGCTCTTCATGGCACCGAGGGCTCAGCTACCTCGAGTTGAAAGCTGTTGCAGATGAGTCAGACTTCAAAGTGGAAGAACTTTCAGGAACATTTTAACCAATCTAGTTCCATTACATTTTCCTTTGGCTGATTACATGTCAAATCTAAGTGAACTCTTCCAGTAAGTATAAATTATTAATTCCCAGTAATACGAGAGCATTGTGTCCTGGATTAATGGCAGCATTTTTTTCTTTCTTAGTGTTATATAAAATCATGGTACGTCTTACATTCCACGAACCATTGGAATCGACGGAATGAGGCATAATTTACGTGAGATCACCGGTCACATACTGTTAGCAGTAGTTTTCTGTTCACTTTCTACTGTTGGGAGTTACTCCAACGTCCACTGTCCTCTCACTCCCAATAAGCTGCCCTTCTGGGGACAAATGGCAGCCACTGAGTGCAGATGGCCAGGAGGACATGGATTTGCTCAGCGAGAAATTAATAGAGGCACAAGAAACCTGTGACCTAACTGGTTGCAACCATGGCCATATTTTTATAGTAATCACAAGTCTTTATCTACCTATTGCTATCTCGGAGACTATTTAACGGAAAACAGATACATTCGAATCAAAAACAATTTTTCAGAATTGTGCCACCGGTAGTTGTAACAATGTGTGCACTCTCAACTTCCTTCAGATTTCAATTCTAGAAATAGAACATATATAGAAAGTCTCCTGAATGTCGTTACTTTCCCACAGTGCCTTTTAAATATTTGCTTTTTGTTTTCTTTTGAACCTTTTAGCTTACAATCCTCTAGCTGAACAAAACCAGATAATTTTACATTTAGTATTTGTTTATAAGCTTTATATTCATGGCAGCAAATACATTTCAACTTAAGATGCACTTTAATGCCTGCTGACAATGCAATTAAAACTTCTCATCTAAGTTGGATGTCCCCAAAACCTTGACAAGAAAACCAATCAAAGTAGTCTTGCATCCTGCGTCCTATTTCTTTGGAGACTAAAAGGAATGCAAATTAAGTCAATGAGAAACTATGGGCAAAATGTTTTAATAGATTATCATCAAAGAGAACATAAAACCCTCTGTTCTTCAAATACCTATTACTGTTTGGTTTTTTTTTTCTATTCTATTTTTAATCTTGCAGAAATCAGTAACTGGAGAAGTGGCTTGGCCATTTTATGCAGCCTTTTGCTACATCAGACAAATGTGACAGCCCTCAATGAAACTTGAAAACATAATTTACCTCCAGATAGTTCTTTTAACCTATGCAACATGATCAAAGAACTATGTGCTTTCAAATTTAAAAAGTCCATTGATTCTGCCGCCTCTTCACTTCCTTTACCCCTCTCTTCACTTGCCTTTTCCAAATTGAATTCAAAGGTCACTTTTCATAGTCACCTGGTTGCTCTCACCCTCTACTTCCTTGCGTCTCCCACTCGCATCCTTGTGCTTGTTCTGCAATCCGCCCCCCCAGTGCTGGTCAGCTCCAACTCTGTGCAGACACAGCTTGACTACATTTTTTAATCTCCTTCACAGCTGGCTGATGCCCTGGGACTGATTTCCAGTCAGTGATGTGTGGGCAGAAGTGATGTATACCACCTCCAGGCTTGACTTATTAAAATGAATGAAATTTTCCACGTCCTCTTTATTTCTCTGATGACTCTGGGAAGAAATTTTCATGGAGGATTCTGAAGTTGGGAGTGGGGTGTGGTTGAACACATTTGGTGGAAGGATGGTGTACATAAGAGTACCTCCTCCCCTTAAACCTCTTTGGAATGTAACAAGGAAGAGGAAAACAAAAAGTGCCTGAGATTTGGTGGCTTGTTTGTCAAAGTCATCTGTTTACCCTAATTAATGCAATTACCACAAACAGTGGATCCTTAAATGCTGTGAGACAACCATGCTGCATTTCCCAAGCCTATTCCACTTCGTGTCTCCTAAATGATTCTGTCACACCTTTTCCTCTCTCCTCACTCTCTGCTGATGATCTTGCTTCTTGTCTGGCTGAGCAACTGAGAGCAATCAAAGGAGACTGTCTAGAAGCTCTCACTATCACACCTACCTACCTACTCAGCATCTATACACACCTGCTCTGTCTTCCCTGGTGTCAGCGCCCCAGTCTAAGGCCACACCCTCCAGGTGTGCACTGGTCCCCTGGCCCTCTCATCAGCCGAAGCACATTGCTCCAGCAATTCTTCCACCTGTCTTGCAAAATCAATCTCTCAATGAAATCTCGTGAACCCAATTAACATAGTGTTAGTTCTCTCATCTTAACAAGAAAACCCCTAAAGATAGGTACCTGTGTTTACCAGTCTCCAATTCTCCTCCTCCTAGATTTTCTCAAAACCACTCCAGTCAGTATTTGCCCCCTTTGCTTCACTGAAGCAGCTTTTATCTCTGACACTGGCATTGCTAACCATGTGGACAGTGTCTCAGCTTGTTACGGGGGTACAAACATTTTGGTCCAAAAGTGACTTTCTCACTGAGCCCTTCCCAACTGCCCCTTCCCCGACTTTGACATTTAAGGTATTATTCTCTGATTATCAGTTCCTCTTCTGAATTTTTTCCTGCCACTATCACCTTGTAATATACTATAATTTTTGAATATTGTTTTATGCCTACACCCCTTAGATTGGAATGGTCACGAGATGAGGTATTTCTGTCTGTTTTGCTTATAATCCTACCCTAGTGCTTAGAATAGTGGAAAAAGCTATTTATGTTCTCTGGACACCACATTTTTAGGGATCTTATATAACCTATTTGTATCATGTGAGATATTCCAGAATACTGTGGTCTGTTTTCATGATACACGGGTAGAAAGTCAATATTGGCATATCATCGCTCCGTAGGGAAAATGAAAATTGCAAATTACTTGTATCTACTCCACGTTGTGACCTACTGGTTGCATATGAGGCATGTTTTTGTTTCTCGCTGTGCAAAATGATTTTTGACGGAATATTCAACATCTTGTTTATAATAAATTGGTGTGGAAAGAAATATTTTGACATAATATTTTAATGTATATTTTAACACAGGTTCTCAAGCTACAGAGTACATCAGAATCACCTGGAGGACCTATTAAAATACACATTTCTAAGGTTCCCCCTAGAATTCCTTATTCAGTAGGTCTGGGATGGGACCTGATAATGTGCATTTACAGCAAGTTTCCAGGTGCTGCTGGGGCTGGTCCAAGGACACACTTTGGAAACTACTGTTTAAGCCTCATTGCCAAAAGTGTGATTCCCACACCAGCAGCAGAGGAATCACCTGGGAGCATGTAAGAAATTCAGACTCTTGGCCTTTACCCCAGAACTATTCAATTGGAATTTGCATTTTAATTAGGTGATTTAGCAAAGTGCATTCTCCCTGTAACTTATACGCACATTAGAGATTTAAAAGCATTAGGGTTCTAAAAAATAGGAGGGCTATAGGGCTGAATGTTTTCCCTAAGGCTGGGAGCAGTCTTGCTTTACCAAGTGTGAAGAAAGCTACACGTTGAGAAGTGTTAACATGATTACAGTGGTCCCCCCTTATCTGAGGTTTCACTTTCCACGGTTTCAGTTCCCCATGGTCAAGTGTGTTCTGAAAATAGGTGAGTATGTAGTACAAGATATTCTGAGAGAGAAAGATCACATTCACATAACTTTATTACAGCATATTGTTATAATTCTGTTTTATTATTATTGTTAATCTCTTACTGTGCCTGTTAATAATTTATAAATTAAACTTTATCATGGGTATGTATCTATAGGAAAACACATAGTGTATATAGTTGGTACTATCTGCAGTTTCAGGCATCCACTGGAGCTCTTGGAATGTATCCTCGGCAGGTAAGGGGGGTTACTGTAGCGTAGGCCAATGCTAACAGCAGCCCACACCTGAGCCTGTTAGGTAGGGAGGGACTCTGGGTCTCCTAGGGAGGAAAGTCGGTGCCTTGCAGTTCGCCCTCCCTCAAAATGAGCTTTCAGAGATGCTCATGGGAGATCCACATGTACAGTAAGACTCAGGTCATATTACTCCCAACCGTCCAATCAAAGTGGTTCCATGGTGACCTATGAACCACAAGGGAAGTCTCAACCCAGACACCATAAAACGAGACCCAGACCATTACCAAGCCGCCTTCTCTCTCTCTTTGCTGCGACAAAGGGTCCGGTCATCATCTGTAGTGTTTGTATCTTGCTCTGTAAACCTACAGCTTGCTCTATAATCCTACCTTTCTCTCCTCAATAAATCTCATTTTCATGATTGCCTTGCTTTGGTGTTTCTGGTCATTCTTCGACCCTGAGTGCACCAAGAACCAACATTTCAGACTGGGACCAGACAAGCCTAGAATTTTCAAAAATGGAAAAGCCATCAGGCAAATTCTCAACCACATCTTTGGCTTTCTAACTCTTGGAGAATATAAAAGACTTACGCAAGGACTGCTTCTATTTCCCATGCTTTTAGCTTCACAGAAGAAGTAATGATGGCAGGTCTCAGAATTGGAACACATGTTAAGTCAAAGAATAATTCTAGACAATCTGATCAACTTAAAGGCTGGGGCAGAGGTGGCCTAGGAAAGTTATATATAGAAAGAACTTTTCTATCTCCATAAGTTTTCTTTGTCCAATATCCAAAAACTCTCATCGATACAATAAAATGCAAAGGTATATTAATAAAGGCTTAAATATCTAAGTGTATCCATTTTATCCTCTACTGTTCTTGATATACTATTGTTTCAAAATAATTATGTTTTTATGCTTAATATTTTAAAATAAGTTTAGTAGCAAAATAATAATAGACCAATATTTGTAACAAAAAGTCTGCGCAATGTTATTAAGTTTTTGGGGGAACATGTTTTAGCAGGTGGAGGAAGTTTGCATAAACATGGTAGGCAATTGTTGTACAATCGCATCTTTTCTAATACCAGTTGGAAAATAAAGCATCCCTAATCTCCACAATAAAATGACATGGGCTAGTATTTTAATAATATGTTCAAAAGCTAGTATATGTAGAAGACTTTAAAACTATATTAGTGTAAACATTTTGAAAAATATCTATTTAACCTTTTATGCTGCTGAAATTTCCTGCTTATTTGTATTTCAGCCTGGTCTAAGAAAAATATATTTTGTTTTCATATTAACTTCTTCAGTCATCATTGCCTAATGTGACTTTTCTTATCTTTAGTTAGAAATGTTTTGATTTCAGAAATTATAATGCACGCTGAAAGAAGTTATAGATTTTTTTAGTTATACGTAGGCTTATGTGTCTAATTAGGATGAAATACTAAATTTACTAGGACATATAAGCATTTCAATTCAATATTTCTTATTAGTCTTTTCTTTCCTGGGAAAGAAAAATCAATATTGCCACCAAGTGTAGTGCCTGAAAGAGAAATCCTATTTTTTTTAAAAAAAAAAAAAAAAAGCTTTTTTTGAGCAATTTGAAAACAACTTGCAATGAAAGCCTTGTTCTCTTGCCGCATTGATTATGATGGCCAAAGAAGGTAAACTTTCAGAAGAGAGGTGTGAACATCACCACTGCTCTTGTTTTTATATTTAATTCTTATCTTCTCCCAGCCAATATTATTATCATAGTTGTTTATACGGATCACACATTTACCTCAAGATAAAGTGAAAACTGTTTTTATCCAGCAATTATTGCAGGTGACATGGTATACACATACTAATTGCACATGCTTCTTGATTTTTGTTTTTAATTTAGTGCTGGAATGACCACTGAGCATGACTGCAATTAGCAATTTTCTGCTAACGTTAGCCAAATCCGGGGTACTTGATTACACAAATAGCGTTTTTTTTCGAGAAGATATGCTTCATTTGAGTAACCTAAGAATTTTGTCTGTTGCCTAATCACCGTTCCTCAGACTGACCACAGATAGATTATATGATTAGTAGGGATATATTTCTGGACCCCCCCCCAAAAAATGTGATTAACTCTGTGTCTATTGAATAGATGATAGTCATGCCCCATATGAGGAAAAACTGAATTTTCCATGTAGGTCTAGAAATGAAGGAAACACCATTTATAAGCTTTAATCACTGTGGCTGCAGCAAAACCAATGTGTTTCTTGCCAAACATCATCATCTTCCTTTTTTACGTCCTCGATGTCCTCAGACATCCCACTTGTCTGCTTAAGGCTTCTGGTCTCTAAACTTTGCTCTCCTTTAAACCTGCCAAGCACACTTAGGATTCCCTGTCTTTACTTGGGCTGTTTCCTCAGCCTGGTATGAGGCTTTGGGCTTGTTTCTACCACACTCCTCCGAGTTCTTCCAGCCCCTGCTCAGTGGGCAATTTCAAAGCCACTTCCATAATTTTAGGTCTTTGTTACAGTAATACCCCACTTCCGGGTACCAAAATCTGTATTGGTTTCCAAAGCTGCTGTAACAAATGACTACAGACTTAATGACTTAAGACAACATAAGTTTATAATCCTACAGTTCTAGAGGTCAGAAGTCCAAAACTGGTTTCAGTGAGTTCAAAATCAAAATTTCAGAAGAGCCGTGTTCCTTCTGGAGCCTCTAGGGAAGAATCCATCTTCTTGTCCTTTCTGGCTTCTACAGGCCACCGAAAGTCCTTGGTTTGGGGTTCTACATCACTCGGACCCCTGTTTCCATCACTGCATCTCCTTCTCTGCTTTAACAGCATGACAGTTTCCAGGTTCTAACACCTTCTCTCAGGCAGGTGTTACCCTAAATTCAGTTCTGAGAATAGCTGATGAGAAGATGCCCTCAGAATTGCCAGACGGGAAGAGCTACAAGACTAAAAGCAAATCTAATTGCAGCCGTAAATGTCTTTTTTTCCTGGACTCCTGAGTCCTCTCTCCCACTTCAGAACCCCCACGACAACCTCCCTGGTTCTTGTTTGTTCAATTTCTCGAACAGCATTGCCCATTTATAGCCTTGCTGCAAGAGCATTCGAACTCCTCCCAGAGTGTCAGGTGGCTCCTTGTGGCAAAGATCCCACCTTTCGTCAGGTTCTCCTGTGGCTCTCGCACCCCTCTGAAGCACACCGAGGGTCCATCCCCCCACACCCAGCCTCCCCAACTCTCTCACAACCCTCCTCATGCTTTTAAGTCTTTATCATTCTCCGGGTTTTTGATCAACTTACCTGCTATGTTCAGTCTCCAATTTACCCAGCCATCTACAGACACCGAGCTGTCTGTCGTATTTACTGAAAAACCCTAGATATCAAAATGAACAAATCACTTTTTTCCCCCTCATGGATACTAGCTAAAAGAATGTAACAAGAAATATCAGCAAGACTTTCTGTGATACAATTTGTGAGACTCTTTCATTACACAGATATGATTTTCTCAGTAAAGGTGCTCTCAGCAACCACATAACGTTTGTTTCCTTTTTTATGTTTTTATTTATTTATTTATTTATTTATTTATTTATTTATTTATTTAATTAATTTTGAGACAGAGTCTCACTGTGTTGCCCGGGCTAGAGTACCGTGGCGTCAGCCTAGCTCACAGCAACCTCAAACTCCTGGCCTCAAGCGATCCTCCTGCCTCAGCCTCCCAAGTAGCTGGGACTACAGACATGCGCCACCATGCCTGGCTAATTTTTTCTGTATATTTTTAGTTGTCCAATTTAATTTCTTTCTAATTTTAGTAGAGACGGGGTCTCGCTCTTGCTCAGGCTGGTCTCGAACTCCTGAGCTCAAACAATCCGCCCGCCTTGGCCTCCCAGAGAGCTAGGATTACAGGCGTGAGCCATCGCGCCCGGCCTGTTTCCTTCTTTAAACTGTCCCTCTCACAGCCCCTGAACTCCATACCACCACCTCCCAAAATGCTCTGCAAAATACTAAAAGTTTATCCCTGAAATGTTTAGAAACACAACAGGTCTCAGACTCACTGAAGGATTTGAAAGACAGGGAGATCGATTCCATAGCCTCACTCAGTGCCTCTCTCTGCGGTAATCTGGGAGTTGACGACTGTCTTGTGAACTGTCAGGCATAGTTGTACTTACAATTTTATTAGTCGCTGGGGGATATAGCTATATTTTCTCCCATCTTCATTTTCAGGCAACTTTGCTGTGGACTTCTCTGCATTTTAATTTAGGAAATTTGCTCATAGCACACCCGTGCCGTTGTGCATTAATGAGTACACACCAGTCTGCTAGACATTATTTACAGGAAATGTATGCTTTGGGGATCTCACCAACTAG